>PVJI01002521.1:0-143728 GCA_004026765.1 Micronycteris hirsuta | reverse complement strand
AGCCCTGGCTGGAGTAGCTCAATGGATTGAGCGCGGGCTGGGAACCAAAGGGTCCCGGTTCGATTCCCAGTCAGGGCACATGCCTGGGTTGCGGGCCAGGTCCCCAGTGAGGGCCATGTGAGAGGCAACCATACATTGCTCTTTCTCCCTCTCTTTCTCCCTCCGTTCTCCTCTCTCTAAAAATAAATAAATAAAATATTTTAAAATAAAAAATAAAAATAAAATAAATCAGAAAAAAGAAGACTGAAGGAAATTAACAGAGCCTCTGGGGGGCGATATCAAGCAATCTAACATATGCATAATTAAAGTTCCAGGAAAAGGGGGTAGGAAAGAAAATTTTTTTTTTGGTGTATGGACTCATTTCCATCCCATTGATTCCCGTGCATGCCGTGACCAGGGATCAAACCCATAACCTCGGTGTATTGGGACAATGCTCTAACCAACTGAGCTATCCAGTAGGGCCAGAAAAATTTTTAATAACAGAAGTTTCCAAATTTTTTTTTAAGATTTTATTTATTTATTTTTAGAGAGAGGAGAAGGGAGGGAGACAGAGAGGGAGAGAAACAGCAATGTATGGTTGCTCCTCACATGGCCCTCACTGGGGACCTGGCCTGCAACCCAGGCATGTGCCCTGACCGGGAATCGAATCGGGACCGCTTGGT
This sequence comes from Micronycteris hirsuta, assembly GCA_004026765.1. Taxonomy (NCBI): domain Eukaryota; kingdom Metazoa; phylum Chordata; class Mammalia; order Chiroptera; family Phyllostomidae; genus Micronycteris; species Micronycteris hirsuta. The sequence goes on along the minus strand of PVJI01002521.1, from coordinate 143,066 downwards.
TCCCAGCCTGCGCTCAATCCACTGAGCTACACCAGCCAGGCAGAAGTTTCCAAATTTGATGAAAACCGTAAGTTCACTGATCCAAGAAGCTCAATGAACCCTAAGCAGAATAAACACATAGAAAATCATACCACAGTCAAAGAACACAGACAGATGACCCGTGGGCCTGGATGGCAAGGAGGGGACTGACTGTGGGAGAGAGGCGTGGGCTGGGCGGGGGGGTCAAAAGGGAAAAGAATTGGGACAACTGTAATAGAATAAACAATAAAAAAAAATGCTTTACACATAAAAGAGAGAGAGAGAAATCATACCAAGACCAATTATAATCAAATTGTTGAAAAACAGTACTAAAGAGAAAGTTTTAAAAGCAGCCAGAAGCCCTGGCTGGTGTAGCTCAGTGGATTGAGCACGGGCTGGGAACCAAAGGGTCCCGGTTCGATTCCCAGTCAGGGCACATGCCTGGGTTGCAGGCCAGGTCCCCGTGAGGGCCATGTGAGAGGCAACCACACATTGATGTTTCTCTCCCTCTCTGTCTCCCTCCCTTCCCCTCTCTCTAAAAAAATAAATAAAAATAAAATCTTAAAAAAAAATAAAATAAAAATAAATAAAAGCAGCCAGAAGATATAGATACATTATGGAACAAAGATAATTGTAAATTTATCATCAAAACTATGCAACTAGAAAACAATGAAAAAAAAAAAACCCGTCAGCCTAAAATTCTACAACCAGAGAAAATAACCTTCAAAAATGAAGACAAGTAGATTTTTCAAATGGAATTTTTTACATTACTAAATTAATGCAAAAGATAACAGGGCAAAGGACAAAAGATAATAGAAAAACAGAGAAAAATAGCAAGATGTAAGATTTAAACTCAATCATAATAATTACAGTAAATGCCAATGTCCCGAACTCTCCAATTAAAAAGCAGACATTATCATTTCTCTCCCTCTCTTTCTCCTTCCCTTCCCTTCTGTCTAAAAATAAATAAATAAAATCTTAAAATATAAAAAAAGCCCTGGCTGGTGTAGCTCAGTGGATTGAGCACAGGCTGAGAACCAAAGGGTCGCCGGTTCGATTCCCAGTCAGGGCACATGCCTGGGTTGCAGAACAGGTCCCCAGTGGGGGCCACGTGAGAGGCAACCACACACTGATGTTTCTCTCCCTCTCTTTCTCCTTCCCTTCCCTTCTGTCTAAAAATAAATAAATAAAATATTTAAAAATATATATATATTCAAAGTGATTAAAAGCAAGGACCTGGAACCGAGATTATTCTACCCAGCAAATTTCTCATTTAGAATTGAAGGACAGATAAAGAGCTTCCCAGACAAGAAAAAGCTGAAAGAGTTCATCACCACCAAACTAGTATTATATGAAATGTTAAAGGATGTTCTTTAAGAAGAAAAGAAGATAAAAATATGAATAAAATGGCAATAAATACATATCTATCAACAACTGAATCTAAAAATAACCCAAATAAACTAACAATCAGAACAGAAACAGACTCATAGATACAGAGAACATTTTGATAGATAGTTGGTGGACAGGAGGGGTTTGGGAGGATGGGTGAGGAAGGTGAAGGATGGAGAAGCACAGGTCGGCAGTTACAGAGCAGTCATGGGGGTGGAAAGTGCAGCGTCGGGCGGGGTGTCAAACTCATTTTCACTGGAGGCCACATCAGCCTCGTGGTTGCCTTCAAAGGGCCGAATGTAATTTCAACTCCTTAACAGTTAAGAAGTAGTTACATTTATACAGTCTTAAAATTATTTCGGCCCTTTGAAGGCAGACACAAGGCTGATGTGGCCCCCGATGAAAACAAGTTTAACACCCCTGGCGTAGGGAATATAGTCAGTAATATTCTAATAACTATGTATGGTGCCAGAGGGGTATGAGATTTATCAAGACGATCACTTACTGAGCTATATAATGTCTAATCCCTGGGGTGTACACCTGAAACTAATATAATATTGTATGTCAGCTGTAACTGAAAAATAAAAAATGACTAAATGGCACAAAAACAAATATGCATGCTCAGAGGAAAGACCACATAAGGACACAGTGAGAAGGTGGCCACCTGCAAGCCAGAGAGAGAGGCCTCAGGAGAAACATAACCCGCCGACCCTTTAACCTTGGATTTCCAGCCTCCAGAACTATGAGAAAATTAAATTCTGTTGTACTAGCCCCTCAGTCTGTGGTATCTTCCTACGGCAGCCTAGCAAACAAACACCCTAGGTGTCCCCTATGATTTTAAAATCCCCTCCTGCATCCCTGTGAGTTCTCCGCCATGCCTGGGAGCACGTCAACACCCAGTTAGAGGGCCCCACACCTGAGGGCTTAAATATTGCATGAGTTTGACCCCACTCAAACCACTAAGAGAGATAAATGAACATATTGCTAGGGTAGTGAGTCAGCCAGGAAATTTCATTCAGTATAAATAAATATTTGTGCCCTAATCACATACTTAATTCTTTGCTACAGCAGACATTAATCACCAGTTAGAAGAATTACCCTAGGCCAGTGAGGTAACTAGTTGGGAGGTGGTTGCGTTAGTCCAGGAGGAAGCTGATCATGACCCAGACAGGATGGTAGCAGTGGGAAGGCAGAAAAGTAGACATATGGGGACTAGTGTGGCTCCGTGGGTTGGGCATTGCCCAGCAGAGCAAAGGTCGCCAGTTTGATTCCTGGTCAGGCACACGCCTGGGTTGCAGGTTCGATCCCCTGATGGGGCACATATGAGAAGCAATCAATCGATGTTTCTCTCTCACATTGATATTTCTCTCCCTCTCTCCTTCCCTTCCCGTTTCTCTAAAAACAAATAAATAAAATATTTTAAAAAATAAAGAAAAGCAACACTGGCTAGTGTGGCTCAGTGAACTTAGCACCAGCCTGCGAACTGAAAGGTCGCCAATTCGATTCCTGGTCAGGGCACACGCCTGGGTTGTGGGCAGGTCCCCAGCTGAGGGTGTGTGAGAGGCCGCCGATCACTGTTTCTCTCACACATCAATGTTTCTCTCCTTCTCTTTCTGCCTGCCTTCCCCTCTCTCTAAAAGTAAATCTTTAAAAAAAGGAAATCTTTAAAAAAATAAAATTTAATAAAATCTTTAAAAAAAGGAAATTAGAATATTGGGATATGCTTTGAGGAAAAGCAGTTCTGACTCGGAGCTTGCAGATGGATTGTGAATTGGAGAAAGCAGAATCCAGGGCTATTCCTAGGTGTTTGTTTCTAGCCGAGTTACATTTCTATGGCAACGACACTTTCATTCCGCAATTTGTATTGAGAGCCTGCGGAATGCCAGGCTGTGTCAAGGTGCTGGGACACAGATGTGGGAAAAATAAAGTTTCTGCTTTTGCTTAAGTGTGTGGATGTCAGAGCTGGACTGCCTGGGTTCAAGCCCCAGCTCTGCACTTATTAGCTGTGTGACTGTGAGCAAATGCCTTAACCTACTGAAGACTCAGTTCTCTCACCTGTAAAATGGGGTTAATAAAGGTACCCACCTCCTGTGAGACCTGTTATAAGGATTAAATAAGTAAATGTATGAAAGCACCGAGAATGGTGTCTGACAAGCATAAGCATTCCGTAAGTTTCAGCTGTTACAATCCAGGGCGCCTCACTCTCGGGGAAGAAGGTGGAAAATGACAAACAATATTGTATCACAATAAGTTCGATGAAGGAAATTAAGAAGGTGATAGAGAACTTCATGAACTACTTTATACTGGATGCTCAGGAAAGGGCTTTCTGAGATGACATTTTTTAAAAGATTTTATTTATTTATTTTTTTATTTTTAGAGAGAGGAGAAGGGAGGGAGAAATAGAGGGAGAGAAACATTAATGTGCAAGAGAAGCAACGATCTGTTGCCTCTCACATGCACGCTGACTGGGGATTGAACCTGCAACCCAGCCATGTGCCCTGGCCGGGGATTAAACCTGCAACCTTTCACTTTGTGGGATGATGCCCAACCCACTGAGCCACACCGGTCAGGTCAAGATGACATTTAAACTAAGACTTAAATGTCAAGAAGCCAGACAGGAGCATATCCAGGAAATGAATATTCTAGAAGGAAACAAGTATAAATTCCCTCAGGCAAGAATCAGCTCGGCACGTTCCAGCGACAGAAAGAAGGACAGCAAGGCTGGAAATCAGTGAGAGAGGGAGGGAATCACGCCACATGAAGTTGGTAAGGCTGACCGTTAACAGAGCAGGGTAGGCAATTCGGTTTTAAGAGCTATGAGGAGCCAGGCAGGTTTTGGGAGGAAGATGACATGGTGTGACTTACATTTTAAGAGATCATGAACAGGTTTTGGGGGTGGGGTGGTAAGCGAGGACGCAGAGGAACTAGTTGGGAGACCACCGCAGGACTGCAGGCAAGGATGATGGTGACTTCACCTGAGTGGCACGGGACAGGTAAGAGGACAGATCTGGGGTGTGTCTTAGATACAACACCAACTAGACTTGTGCTTTACATGCAAGTTCCACGGGACAAAGATCTGGATATCCTGCCTGACACCAGTCACGGGTGTCTCAGTTTGCAGCGCAGATTTAGATTTGCAGCCCGAGGGCTCTGGATTCAGACAGATGGTTTGAATTCTGGCTCCATCACTCTGTGACCTTACTCAGTTATTTCACAGCTCCTCCCCTGCAAAGCGGGGACAACGATACGGGGCTCAGAGGGTAGTTGTGACAGTTATTAAGATAATGCACACAAAGCACTTCACACAGCATCTGGCCACGCAGAAAGAGCTCAATGAACGTTAGCTGTTATCATTGTTATCAGTTACTGGACATTTCCACATTCATTCCATTGAACTAACTGCAAGAGTTCTTTTCTTGGTCTCCCTGCCCCCAGTTCCACCTGCTCCGGTCTGTCCTCAACTTTACCTAAAACATAAATCAATCATTTCACTGCCTTTTCATTAATACTGCAATGGCTCCCACTGCCTACAGATTAAAGTCCGAATGTCTTAGAATAACATCCAAGGTCTTCCTGCACGGGCAGCCTCTTCCACATTCGACATTATTCCCATTCCCTAAAAGGACTACTGTTCCTACTGACCACGCTTTTACCTCTGCTGTTTCCTCTGCTGAAGAATCCTTTCTGCTCGTGACGTCTTAAACAATCACCCACCTGTAGAGACTCAGTTTAAACATCACTTACCTTGACGCCTCCCTTCCCCCGCTCCCCCCTTTTCATTATTGTACACTGCACACAATTCCAGTGCTTCACTGGTGGCTCTGCAGGTATCTGTCACCTCCACCTGTGCCCTTCCAGAGGGCAGGTGCTGTGATCACAGCTGTGTGATCACTGTTCTATGCTCCCGAACCGCGCCCTGCCGCCCCGCCCACAGCAGCCACTCAGCAAACACTTGATGAGAGAATGGAGAACAGTGCAGGAGACCTATAGGAATACACCTCTTCTGGGGAGTCTGCTTGGTCCCTAACTGGTGGTCTTCTCAGGGAGGCTTGACCCCGACATGGTTAGGACAAAGGGTGTTGGAATCAGGAAGAAATGTACTGGGACACTGGCCCCACTGCACACTCACTGTGTTACCCTGAATCCGTTACTTAACCTAAGACTCAGTTTCTTAAATCACTTACATGGACCACCGTGGTGGAGAGCTGCTGCTAGAGAAGCTCGCTCCTTACCACATGCTCAAGTTGAATTTTGAGGGAAGAGACTAAGTGTTTCCCAGGCAGACAAGGCAGGAGGAAGAGCCCAGGACAGCAACGCAAAAGCACTGAGATGACCCGGCCTTTATCAGACCGGCAACCAGCTGTGAATGGCTCACAAGCAGGGAACACGCCGGCCATGTGGGGGGAGGGGGAGGGTGGACGGATTCTATGCATTCGGGCCTTGACTTGGTAAGAGACAGGGAATCTAAAGGGGTTTTCTTTCTTTCTTTCTTTCTTTTTTTTTTTAACTGAGGTACTATTTATATCCCATAAAATCCACCTTTTTTGTATGTGCAATTCAGGGATTTTGAGTAAATACAGGTCTGTGCAGCCATCACCACAATCTGGTTTTAGATTTCAACACCCTGAGAAGACCCATCTTCTCTGCTCAGGGCCTGTTCCCACCTCCACGCCAGGCAACCCTGATCTGCTCCTGGCTGTGCAAATAAATACCTTTCCATCAAAGGCACGGGGGAAACACCTGATCAGATTTATATATATATATATTTTTTTTTTTTTAATTTTTTAAAAGATTTTATTTATTTTTTAGACAGAAGGGAAGGGAGGGAGAAAGAGAGGGAGAGAAACATCAATGTACAGTTGCCTCTCACATGGCCCTCACCAGGGACCTGACCTGCAACCCAGGCATGTGCCCTGACTGGGAATCGAACCGGCAACCCTTTTGGTTCCCAGCCAGTGCTCGATCCACTGAGCTACACCAGCCAGGGCCAGATTTATATATATTTTAAATACTACTCGCAGTTATGGAAGCCAGTCGAAGGGGGTGGGGAGGTTCAGACTGAAGGCTGCCCCTGTTGAGGTTCCCCACAGTGCTCAGATGTAGGCAGCACTGCCTACTATGAATCCCTTTTCTTACTGGCCATGGTGGAATATCCACATTTTTTTTGTAAGTAATACCTAATTTGCCCAAGCATCAGATCAATGGTTAGTTCTGTGAGTCACTATTGCAAGCATTTATCACAGGAAACCAGTGGCATTTGCAGAGTTAACTGTCATCAGGGGAAGAAAATGCTCTTGCAATTCAATTTGTTACCTAAAGCCTACACTGTTTCGCACTACTCTTGGTGAGATGTCAGGAGTGCATTAAAGGTGCTGCCCTGGCGGGTGTGGCTCAGGGGACCGAGTGCTGGCCTGGGCACCCAAAGGTCACCGGTTCCATTCCCAGGCAGGGCACAGGCCTGGGCTGCAAGCCAGGCCTCCAGCTGGGGGCGTGCAAGAGGCAAGCAATGACCTCTCTCGCACCGCTGTTTCTCTCCCTCTCTTTCTCCCCCCATTCCCCTGTCTCCAAAAATAAAAGAAGTCTTTAAATAAAAATAAACAACATCTCTAAAAAAAAAGGAATTGATGCTTCTGGTATCCCCACAGCACCACTTCACCTTTAGAAAGGTTGCTCTGACATAATAACAACAAATTTACAAATGCTTATTTTCCTGGGCTGTGGGCTATATATTTTTTAAAGCCTCAATCATTGATTTCAAGGTGATCAGCTGAAATGAGCAAAAGCATGGTGCGTTGTCATGCGGATTAAACAAAATGCTCAAAATCGCCTGGCATAAAGAGATGCTCATTAAATACCATATTTGCAGACTCTGAACCTGGACTGACAGCATGAAAGGAGTTATTTAGTGCAAAGTTTTTTCAGCACCAGCAGGGTTTGTTTATCTAACTTTCCTAAGCTTAAGTTTCCTCATTTCTAAAAAAGGTAAGAACTCCTCCTGCCTTTTAAGTTGTTTAGAGGATAAACAAGGTTACAGACAGGTGAAAATGCTTAGCCCAGGACGCACCTGGCGCACATCACAGACATCGGGAAACACTCGGCCCCGCTTCCCTTCCACAGACCTATGGGGACTGAAAACAGAGCATCTCTCCCTGTATCTGTCAGCATCTGTGGTGCCGGGCTGCCACTGTGTAACCCCCCTGCCTGTGCTATTAGTGTGCATAATCCTCAAAAATGGACACTTGACAGGCACTGCCTATTAACTTTACACATCCAGCAATGGTGCCACCAAAGTAAATGTTATTATTCTAGGAATAAACAATTTCAGTTCCAGCCCTAGCCTGATAGCTCAGTCGGTTAGAATGTCCTCTTGTCCTCTTGATATGACCAGGTCGCGAGTTTGATCCCTGGTCAGGGCACACGCAAGAAGCAACAATGAATGCATAAATAAGTGGAACAACAAAGCCATGTCTCTCCCTGCCTCCCTCCCTCTCATACACACACACACATCAGTCAATAAAAATTTAAGAAAAAACAATTTCAGTTCCTTTAACTACTACTTCAAATCCCTACTTACATTTCTCAGGATCCTTCCAATAATTTGCTAGAAGGTAGACCTGCCAGTGGAAAGGACAAAAATTGTTATTTACCACCCATGCCCTCAAAATAATTCTCACTTAGAAAACTCAACCCTCAGTTGGAATTTTCAGAATTCAGCCAACCCCCGCCCAACTACCTCCCAGTTTTGACTGCCTAAAAGACTCTTCATAGTGGGTTCAGCCCAAATCACAAAGAAACTTTAAAAAAATAATAATAGTTAAAACTGCCTTGTCGTGGTAATCTGGGTTGCTGGGATACAGTGCTTGGTAGTTGGGGAGGGGCAAGCAGACCCAGCAAAAGTATTGTTTCAAATTGGTAGCTAGGAGCTCTGATGATGAGGTCACAGGGTGGTTGTGTTTCAGAACTTCAGGCTCATCCAAGGCAGTTATCCTGAAAAACTCCTGAATCTTTCCACAGTGCCGCTCTGTCATTGCTCCCTGGTCTAATAAACCTCTGTAGGACCCAATTTCTTCATCTGTAGAAGGCAGCTAATAAAAATGCTTACTTGGTAAGTTAAATGGGAGGCATTATCTATGACAACGTCATTGAAAGTGCTTTACACATCTGAAAGCACAACTGACATTCCAGTTCTGAGTTTTCCTAAGTCCTACCATTTTTGTGGAGGAGAAAAACAAGGCCTATAAAGAGCAAACGCCTTCCCAAGGTCCTAGAGAATTAGGGCTGAGCTCACTCAGTTATCTTCATCCATTACACCCTTCCCAATCCTTAAAGTACTACATGTTTTCCTCACCCTAGCGCTGTGGGCCAAGAGCCAAAAGTCCCAGGTTCGCCTCCCAGGTCTGCCGCTGTCATCATCCTTGGACACAAGCTCGTGCCCTGTGTGCCCTGGCTGCCACCGCGGGAAGGAAAGGGTGGTGACCCGGCCAGGCCAGCCTGGGTGCTAACAATGGCAGTTACCCTCGGTCAGCCCAGTTATCGAACACTCCCTTTCCTGGTGTCTGCCCGCGCTGCGGTTGCAATCAAGGCCAGAATACTTTGAGCGCTCGCTCCGTGCCGGGCACTGTACTGATGGCTCTGGCCCAACGCTGCACTAGGGTTCCGGTCTCGCTGCCCCCCTGCGACTTGCAGCGCGTCCCTCCCACACTGCCATCGCTGATCCCCCAGACAGGACCCAGCGGGCCAGCAGTCCGAGCGAGCCCGCGCCGCGCTCCAACCCGCTCTGGTCGGGCCAGCGCGGGCAGGGGCTCTGCCTTCCAGGCTGCGGGGAAACGTGAGGAGAACCGGGCGGAGGGGTGGGGCAGTGGAGGGCGCGGAGCACGCGGGGCTGGGGCGGGGCGGGGCGTGACAGGGCGGGGCGGGGCGGAACGGCCGGCGGTTGGAGTTCGGAGCCCGCGCGCACCGCGGGAACACTAGACAGTCGGGCCCCGCGCTCCGGGCAGGTGGTTGGCAGGGATGGGGGGTGGGGAAGGCGGGGTGGGTGATGCAAGCACCTCTGACCTCAGCCTGCACCCCAACCCCTACCAGGGGAGGGCTAGGGTCTGGAGCTACTTATCAGCCCATTTTGCCGCTGAGGCGAACTGCCCAGAGTCACAGGGGCCAGGCCAGCAGCAGTCACAGCAATCGGCACCCTGCCGGCCCGTGGTTTGCAGCTGACAGCGTTGGTCTCCTTTCCTTTGGATCTTATCTTAATGGAAGCTCCTTGAGAGCAGGAACTGTGCTATTTTCTTGTTTTCTTGTTCACTGCTCCCTCCCCGAAGGTCTCATAAAATAATTGGGGGAAGGCCAGACAGGAGCGATGTGATAATGAGCACCCAGCCTATAAATCACTGGTGATGGGGAGTTAATTGATCCAATTTATGGGGCAGGATAGGAGAAGAACCCAGCTAGGAGGCTTCAGTGGAATCCATTCTCCACACAGCAGCCCGGGAGTGATCAATTAAAACATAATCTAACCAGCTCACAGTTTAAAATCTTTCAAAGTTTTCCCATATAATCTCATGCCACTGGAGCGGTTTACCTCCCTCCCTAAGCTCTGTATCTCTGCCTGGAATGCCCTTTCCCTCTCTGCCTCCAAGTCAGGGGAGTTTGTTTCTTAGGTCAAAGGCCTCCTCTGGACATCCAGGACCAGACACTCCCTTCCCAAGTTCTCCAGTACAGCCAGTCCCCTGCTAAATTCCTTCCCGGTTGGAACCAGCTGTTTTCATTGACTCCCTGCAAGAGACCACCAACGCCATGTATCTTCTCAGGGTCTAGCACGGTGCCTGGCACACCATAGGCACTAAATAAATGCTCGATGAGTAAGATGATTTGCCACGACCAGATGCTCTACCTGTGAGATTCATGGTTTCTCTTTTGTAAAAAAATTTAAAGATTAAGCAACTCATACAGGGTATTCTTGGCTGGTTTACTCTTCTGGTTGCTGCCCCTGTAGTGTCTAATGAGATGAAAATAACTACCATTTACTATGACCAGCGTGGGCAAGCACTGCACATTTTTTATTTCTAGTTTTCATAGCAGCTCAATGAGGCGGTCCTGGTACTATCATCTTACAGGTGAAAACCTAGACTCCATTTGTTTATCGTGTTTGATGGTCAGTCTTGAATTGTTCACTGCACTCCGAAATCGGGATATTTTTCGAGTTGGATGAGATTAACTTAATCCAGTTTACTAGATGAGGAAGGAGAGGCCCCAAGGAGGAAAGTCTAGGGCTCTTGGTGGAGGAAGTGGGCTTGGACCCCTGTTAGTGGTAAAACAAAAATAAAACAAAACAGTTCACAGAGGTCAGAATAGCAAGCTACCCAATGCAGTAACCTGTTGCCAGACAGAGAAAGACAAATACCGTATGATTTCACTTATATGTGGTATCTAAAAACCAAACCAAACAGAAACAGAGATTCATAGATACAGAGAATAAACTTATTCTTGCCAGAGGGTAGGGTGGTGGGGGGAAGGGCAAAAGAGGTGAAAGGGATTGAGAGGTATAAACTTTTAGTTATAAAATAAATCACAGGGATATGATTGATGTACGGTACAGGGAATACAGTTATAATCTAATAATTATAATGACTTGTATGGTGACATTATTACTAGACTTATCTAGTGGTGGTAAGTTTGTAAGGTATATAAATGTTGAATCACTTTGTTGTACATCTGAAATTAATATTATATGTCAACTATACTTTAATTTTTAAAAAAACAGTAGTCTGTTGTAATCCTTGAAGTCTTACTATCTAGCTCTTTAGTCATTAAACCCCTTGCATATACAAAGCTCTGTTCTTGGCTATGGAAATGCAGCCGAGAACAAGACTGACCAGGTTCCTGCCCTCATAGGGCTTACATTTCGGTGGTGGGAGAATGACAATTAACGAATAAAATGAACAAGATAATTTCAGACAGAAACAAGTGCTACCAAGGACTGTGAAGTGGATGAAGGGATACACAGTGAGAGGAGGAAACAGCTGCTTTAAATAAGGCCCCTCAGGAGGTGATTTTGAGCTGAAATCTGAAAAATGAAGAGCTATCCATGAGAAGGGCCATGAAACGAATGTCCCACACAAATGGAACAGCAAGTGCTAAGGCCCTGAGGCCAACTCAAGCTGGGCAGTTAAGAACAGGAAGAAGCCCTGGCCAGGTGGACCAGTTGGTTGGAGTGTCATCCCATGCACCAAAATGGTCCAGGTGTGATTCCCGGTAGGGGCAGGTACTGGAGGCAAGAGATCGATAGTTCTCTCACATCAGTGTTTCTCTCCAAGCTCTCTCTCTCTCTCTTCCTTTCTCTCTAAAATCATCCTTGGGTGAGGGTTAAAAAGAAAAAAACATGAAGAAGAACTGAGTTGATGGACACAGTGGAAAGGAGGAGAAGGTGGTACAAGAAGAGTATGGAGAGAAAGCTGGGGCCAAGTCATGCAGGGTCTTGTGGAGTGTTTGGATTTTATTCATGTTGCAAAGGGACACTACTAGGGGTTTTAATCAAGAGAATGAACATGATCCAGCCCGGCTGGTGTAGCTCAGTGGATTGAGCGCGGGCTGGGAACCAGAGGGTCCCGGTTTGATTCCCAGTCGGGGCACATGCTTGGGTTGCGGGCCAGGTCCCCAGTGAGGGCCATGTGAGAGGCAACCATATATTGCTCTTTCTCCCTCCCTTCTCCTCTCTCTGAAAATAAATAAAAAAATCTAAAAAAAAAAAAAAAGAGAGAATGAACATGATCCAGTTTATGATTTTAAAAAGCCTCCCGTGTGGCCCTGACTGGTGTGGCACAGTTGGTTGGGTGTCGTCCTGCAAGGTTGATGGTTCAATTCCTAGTCAGGGCACATACATGCCTAGGTTGTGGGCCTGGGCCTCAGCTGGGGCACATGCAAGAGGCAACCGCACATCAGCACATCAGTGTTTCTCTCCATTTCTAACTGCCTTCCCTCTCTCTAAAAATAGAGAAATAAGATCTTAAAAAAAAAAAAAAAAAGCAGCCCTGGCTGGTGTGTCTCAGTGGATTGAGCGTCAGCCTGTGAACTGAAAGGCTGCTGGTTCAATCCCCAGTCAGGGCACATGCCTGGATAGTGGGCCAGGTCTCAAGGAGGGGGCGTGTGAGAGACATCTGATCAATGTTTCTCTCGCACACTGATGTTTCTCTCTCTCCCTTCCCCTCTCTAAAAATAAATAAAATCTTTAAAAAAAAAAAAAAAGACCACATGTGTGGATTAAAGAAGGTGACAATTCAAACAAGGAGACCAGTTGGAGGGCTGTTGCCGTGGACCAGTGGCCTGTGTTAGGACAGTAGTAATGGAGGGATAAGGACGTATTTCGGAGGTGGAAGGACCAATAGTGCTTGTTAGTAGAGAGGATATGGGGTTGAAGGTAGAAAAGGTTGGAGGAGAGAGTTCAAAGAAGACTTTCACATCTACATGGTGGACCTTAAACTTACAAATATATTTTTTAATACTTTATTTATTTATTTTTAGAGAGAGGAGAAGGGAGGGAGAAAGAGCAATGTATGGTTGCCTCTCACATGGCCCTCATTGGGGACCTGGCCCACAACCCAGGCATGTGCCCTGACTGGGAATCGAACCGGGACCCTTTGGTTCCCAGCCCGCGCTCAATCCACTGAGCTACACCAGCCGGGCAAAACTTCCAAATGTATTTAACAAATATTCAGCCTTCACTTACTACAGTACGTTTAGATTTTCAATTAATCAGAGCACAGCTTGACATAGGAAAGAATTTGGACTAATTCTTAAATTCCAATCCAATGTGGCCCTGGCTGGTGTGGCTCAGTGGATTGAGCGCAGGTTGTGAACCAAAGGGTCGCTGGTTCAATTCCCAGTCAGGGCTCATGCCTGGGTTGCAGGCCAGGTCCCCAGTGGGGACCAAGTGAGAGGCAACCACACATTGATGTTTCTCTCTCTTTCTCCCTCCCTTCCCCTCTCTAAAAATAAATAAAATCTTAAAAAAAAAATTCCAATCCAATGTGATCTTGGAAAGTCTAAACCCAAAGAGCCACTATTTCCTCATCTTTTTTTTTTAAGATTTTATTTATTTATTTATTTATTTTAAAGATTTTATTTATTTATTTTCAGAGAGAGGAGAAGGGAGAGAGAAAGAGCAATGTATGGTTGCCTCTCACATGGCCCTCATTGGGGACCTGGCCTGCAACCCAGGCATGTGCCCCAACTGGGAATCGAACCGGGACCCTCTGGTTCCCAGCCCGCGCTCAATCCACTGAGCTACACCAGCTGGGCTTATTTATTTATTTTTAGAGAGAGGGGAGGGGAAGGAGAAAGAGAGGGAGAGAAACACCAATGTATGGTTGCCTCTCACATGGCCCTCAGTGGGGACCTGGCCCGCAACCCAGGCATATGCCCTGACTGGGAATTGAACCGGGACCCATTGGTTTCCAGCCTGCACTCAATCCACTGAGCTACACCAGCCAGGGCATATTTCCTCATCTTTAAGGGATGGAAGTCCCTGGATTTGAGATGTCCCAAAAGTTTCATTTCAGCATCTAGAAATTGGAGCAAGTAAAGAGGTTGTGGGAAATCCAAACGGAATGAGGCAGAGAGCCTCATACTTGAGATTTTTATTTGAGAAATGGTGATTCAAAGATCTGGGCCATTTATAGCATTGGGCATGAGAAATATTCCAGTTTCTACCTAAACTGGAAATGAACCTCGCTGCTAGACATCTGGGCCCAAGAACACCTTAAATTTCTAATCAGGAAGAATGCGAGGTTATTGCTGAGGCCTGGAACAGTACCTGATGATTGCAGGTGCTCAATAATTGATTTAATGCAGATTGGGATCTGGGTGACTGGGAAGAGGTTGTCTTCGAGAGGTGAAAACCACCTGCAGGAGAGGCATAAATGGTAATGGAAAATACAATAAAAATAAACTATTAAAGCCCTGGCTGGTGTAGCTCAGTGGATTGAGCACAGACTGAGAACCAAAGGGTCGCCAGTTCAATTCCCAGTCAGGGCACATACCTGGGTTGGAAGCCAGGTCCCCAGTAGGGGCCACGTGAGAGGCAACCACACATTGATGTTTCCCTCCCTCTCTCTCTCCCTCCCTCCCCCTCTCTCTCAAAAGAAAAATAAATTTTAAAAATGATAATATAAAAAAAACTATTTTTTAAAGATTTTTATTGATTTTTTTTAAGATTTATTTTTATTTATTTTTAGAGAGAGGGGAAGGGAGGGAGAAAGAGAGGGAGAGAAACAGCAATGTATGGTTGCCTCTCACATGGCCCTCACGGGGACCTGGCCCGCAACCCAGGCATGTGCCCTGACTGGGAATCCAACCGGGACCGCTTGGTTCCCAGCCCGCGCTCAATCCACTGAGCTACACCAGCCAGGGCGATTTTTATTTATTTTTAGAGAGAGGGGAAGGGAGGGAGAGAAACAGCAATATATGGTTGCCTCTCACAGGGCTCTCACTGGGGACCTGGCCAGCAACCCAAACATGTGCCCTGACTGGGAATCGAACTGGCAACCCTTTGGTTCCCAGCCCGCGCTCAATCCACCGAGCTACACCAGCCCCGGCAAAAAAAATATAAACTATTAAAAATAAAAAATAAACTCGCCTGGAGGAGCCCCCGCTAAACCAGCGCCCCGAGATTTTTCCCGTCACTATACTAACGCCCCCTCCACACCCACCCACCGCAGAACTACAAGTCCCATAAGGTTGGCGGCTTCCGCGCCCCAAGGATAGGAGGGACGCAGGCGAGGGCGGCACCGGCTTTTCCTCTGTCCTGAAGCGTGATTGGCTTGTGCCTCTGGAAGGTGGCCAATGAGCGTCCTCGGGGAAAGCGGCGAGGCCAATATGGCTTCCTGCACTTGGTGACTGTTGAGGAAATTGTGTTAGGGCTCATGGAGAAACCCCGGGGAGTGGAGGTGAGATGGAGAAGATTTACGGTGTCTCTGAGAGGGAACTCCGAGAGCCTAGCTCGCGGGACCCTTCTTTAGGCTTTTTAGCAACGCCTTTCGGGTGGAGGGAAGGATAAGTAAACTGAAGCTGAAGTGGGCCAGGCGCGACTGGTGTTCCCTTTTGGCCGGATAGTGCTGGGGCCGACGACTGGCAAGTAGTTGTGGGAGGAACAGGCTCCGTGGTCTGGGGGAGGAGAGCTCGGTTGGGGATCTGAGAGCTCTCGAATGTTTTCGTCCTTCCTGTCGCGTGGTCGTGTTCTTTGGGGATTGTGAGGCCTGTCACATCCTGGTGTGACGTGAAGGGAGATTAAAGTTGGATAAACACTCCGTGCCTGGAGCGTTCACGTGCATTCTCTCCCAGTGTACTCAGCAATTCTGTGTTACTGTTTCGTTTTTATGGTTAAAGTAGCTGAGGCTTAGCCAGGTGGTGAGACTCTGCAGGAGGTTCACCCAGCTGTGAAGTGCAGGGGGCGGGCGCTAAGTCCGGCAGGCTCCCGGGCTTGACCAGTTAGGCTTTTCCCACGCTACCTCACCGTGGAACCCACTTACTGTTTAATCCTTTAGCTTCTGGTCACCTTGTATTTGAATTCAGTTTCCTTTCTGGTACGTTTGCATGTGTAGTTGCAACTGTAAAATGGAATAGCTCAAAAATTCTACAACGGTAAAGGAGAGTAATAATAAAATAGAAAATAAGAATAGTCGCTCACACTCTCAGCTGCCACTGCTGGAAACAGATCTAGGCTTTACACATCTCCGTCTTCATAACAGTCTTCTGAGGAAGGCTTGGTTTTATCCTGTCGTACTGATGAAGAAGCTGAGAGTGGCAAGGTTAACTGTCTTGCACAAAAGCACGTGGGTAGTAAGTGGCAGAGCCAGGATTCAAACAAATCTGTTTGAAATGCCATGCTTTTAACCAGTGATAATTGCCAACATTTATGGAAACGCTTGCTGTATGCAAGTCACTGTTCCCAGTGCTTTACCTGTATTAACCCTTACTTTCCCTCTCGAAGCCTATGAAATAGGTGGTATTATCCTTATTTACAGATGGGAAGATTGATGTGCTGCAGATCATACAGCTAGTAAAAACTAGAGATGGTTTTTGAGCCCTGGCCTAGAGCCCAAACTCCTCACATCTTTTCCACTGCATGCTAGGTAGATTCATGCACAGTATCTCATTTACATCTCACATTCTGTGAGCCAGATATTTTATTATTTTATAGATGAGAAACTTGGGGCCCAGAGAGGTTAAATGACTTGCCCTAGGACCCCTGTCTAGTTCAGATCAGAGCTAAGTCCCTAGCTGTGGTATATACCACTGTGCTGTAAACCAATGTTGCTCCGGCCCTCCGCAGCTGGGTCAGGGGTCTCCGAGGTGCGCAAGGCGTAGGCGAAAATGGGTAACAGACGACAACACGTCTCAAAGGACCGTGAGGCTCTGTTCCGTTTATTGCAAGTACAAGCAAGGTTTTATACTTTCATTTTTGGGAGTGATTAACAATAATGATTAGGTGAAGTAGAAAAAACTTAATACAAAGGTAACTAGGAAAATTACAAAAGTTTCTATGGATTCAGTTATACATTAAACAAAGATTGTTTTGACCAAGAACACTGTAAATCAGACAATTGAAAATAGCTGTATGAATAAAGGGTACACTAGATTGGGTAGAGATTATAGGAAATTTTTTATAAGACCTCTGTGACGTCTAACTTAGCTATCTATCTTTTCTGTCTAAAATGTTTTTCTATGTACTATGAACTCTGACTCCCTAGTAACTGTTCTTACGTTTTTAGTTGGTAATAGTTAACTTTTCTTATTTCTTTGCCCATCTACTTCTAATTGATATATTTTTCTATTCAAAGTAAAGGAGAGGCTACTTCTCTAACAACTTTCAGACATTCAGGGGCTATTTTATTAGAGGGGGTTTTGTTCTTTGATCAAGAAATTACTTTATACAATCTTATTGGAACTACGTGATTTAGAAAACTTGAAGTATAAATGTCTAACAATCCCACCACCTTTTGATCACTGAAATAAACATATAGGCAGGTAACAGTTTAGCCTATTGGAACTGATTCAAGAGTTCTGATGGGAACAGTCAAGGATAATTTCTTATTCAGGTTCATAAACACATTGTTTAAACAACTTGGCATGACTCAGTGGTCCAGGGAGAACTAGCTGTCCCCTCAGAGTTTCTCTCAAAATCAATCACAGACTCTGTTCGAGTCTCTTTCTTCCTATGGCCCATTCCCATGGGAATCAGGGCACAAGGTAAGACCATGAACAATAGCAGCAAGCAGGTTACTGAGAGCAAAGCCAGGAAAAAAATCACTGCCTACCCCCTCCCCATGCCATGTTCTCCTCTAGAAGATGGACTCCTTTGAATCTCTCTTCCCACGCCCGGACCTTGTCAGACGACGTGGTTACGAAGAGAACGTGGCACAGTGTGTCTTCTGCCTTCCAGATCCTTCTTACGGCAGCCTGGGTCCCAAATTAGCTTTTCTCTAACTTAGATTGTTTTGTGTTGAGATTATGTTGGTGCACATACGCCGAAAGGGGAAGGATGAATTCCTAATGAGTTCCATTCCAGACCACCACAGTAAAGCGAGCTGTAATCATTTTGCTGGTAGCGCTTAGCAAAAGTTGCAGTACCTGTGAAGGGCAGTAAGGCAAAGCACAGTGAACGAGGTATGCTTGTACAGTTGCCCCTCTGTATCTGGGGGATTGGTTCCAGGACCCCCCACAGGCACCCAAATCTGTAGCTGCTCAAGTCCCTTTTATAATACAGCATAGTAGTTGCATATAACCTACGCACATCCTCCCACATACTGATCATTTTCTTTCCACAAACGTGGAACCCATTGATACGGAGGGCCGATGTGTGTATCTTTTCCAGAAAGCCTTCATGAGGCACCTCACTTAGGATATTTTCATATTACTGTTTTCTGTTTGAATAATGTTAAAACATCATCACTGACAAATCCACAGAGGAGCTTGGTTAGTTCCTAAAACATGTTCTCTGTCTCGTTAAGCTATTCTGTTGAATTTTGCTTGAGAAGTGTATGGACAAGAGTAATGGTTCTGGTGTCTGCAAAGGGGTATTTGCGTCAGCCTGCCATTTTGCCCTAAAGTATTGACCAAGAACTAGAAAGGGAGCTGACAGCAGATCTGCAGCCACCTTCCCCACGCACTAAGCCAACTATGATTCCTGCCTGGTTTGTGTCATTCTTTCTTGCACTAGGAGATTCCTTCTTCAGAACCAATGGAGGAGGAAGAGGAAGATGACGACTTAGAGCTCTTTGGCGGCTATGACAGTTTCCGGAGTTACAACAGCAGTGCGGGCAGTGAAAGCAGCTCCTATCTCGAGGAGTCAAGTGAAGCAGAAAATGAGGAGAGGGAAGCAGGGGAGCTGCCCACCTCCCCTCTGCATTTGCTCAGCCCTGGGACTCCTCGCTCCTTGGATGGCAGTGGTTCTGAGCCAGGTGCCTTCAGAGTGTCCTTGAAGATGGGGAGGTCTCAAGAGGCGAAGGGGGAGGAGGGGAATACAGGCCCTGTGGGCAGAGGCGTCCAGGTGTCACGGGCTGTTCGATCTTAAGTGTAAGGGATCAGATATCTAAATACCTCTTAGACAGAGGAGGCATCCCAAGTATGCCCAAGGGTCATTTCCTTTGCTGCAGTCTGATTTCAAATCGTGATTTCATTCATTCTTTCATACAACTGATTTTATTCACAGCACATATTAGATGCTACTCATTAATATGGTGCTACTTCTACATTTGTGTGAATAACTGGTGGGGTTTTAAGCCTGGATGTTGAGAAGATAGGTCACCTAAAGCATTCTGATTATTTTCCGGGAATCAACAAGAAATAGCTTGTGGGTTGGAAGGGACAGGAAAGGAGATACAGAATGCCCTGGGCAAGAGGATTAGGATGGGGTGGGCAGATAAGAATCCCCGTGGAATATCTGGAAGCCAGTTGGCTTCAGAGATGTGATGCTTAGACAGCTGCTGGACCAGGGTCACGGTCTCCAGCACGAAAGGCAGGCCAGACAGTCTGCGAGGACATTGCTGTTCCTTGGTGCCTAAGCCATTTAGAAAAATTATCTAAGACTCTTTTCCAGTTGAATCTTATTTCCTTTCTGTTCATCCTCTCTTCTCTTCCTCTCTCGCCTTTCTTGTATCTTCCTTCTGTCTTCCTCTAATTTTTCTCTTAGAGTCTTAGAACTTTACAAGTAGAAAGACCCAGTAGAGACTATCTCATCCAAGAGTTCTCTGTCCTGGCTGGACATTAGAATCTCTGGCTTGGACATCTTTTAAAGCTCTCCAAGTGATTGTCAAGTGAAGTCAAGGTTGAAACACTGATCTAATTCAGCCTCTTTATAGATGAGAAGAAAACAGACTCATAGAAGTTAAGTGACTTGGGCACTTTTTTCTTCTCATTTTCCTCTTTGCAAACCAACACTCACGTGTTTCCTCGTGGATTTTCGCTGTTGATGCATGGCCAAGAGGTGCCAAGCAGTTCATCTTAGGCAAAGATAGATTCAGGAATTCAGGACTTGCGTGGTTAATGCAGAGCCCAGGTTTTGACAGTCCCCTCCTTTTGTTTGATGTGGGGTGGCCTTGTCAGGTGAGTCACGTGCCAAGTTCTCTCCCCAGCCGTCTGTGAGATGTGCGGTATCGTGGGTACAAGGGAAGCCTTCTTCTCCAAGACCAAGAGATTCTGCAGTGTCTCCTGTTCCAGGAGCTACTCCTCCAACTCCAAGAAAGCCAGTATCTTGGCTAGATTACAGGTGAGAGGCAGTCACCTGGGGAGACCCTTCCTGGGGCCTGGGGTGCTGAGACAGGAGCAGCCAACTAACTGATGGCAAGGAGCCAAGAGGGCTTGGGAAGGACCTTGCTTGCATCCATCCGAGGTTGTAAATTTCCTGGTATTTATTATGATCTCAAACTTTAGAGCGTTCAAGCCACTAGGAAAGGGCGCCAGGAGGAAGCAAAGGTTTAAAAGATGGAACAGGTGTCCTTCTCCGCTCTGCTGCTCTGTTGCCTGCGCCCTCCCCACTGAACAAACTCTTAATCTGTGGAGCTCATTAAATTGCAGATTCCTGGAGCTTCATTTCCTGCCCTCCCCCCTCAGAGTCTGATGTGTTCCGTAAGTTTTAAACAAGAACCTCTTGGGAGTCTGACACCCTTGGTCCTTCCACCACACTTACAATGTTCTGAACGGAAGCTGGGAACCAGCCACAAGCCCGTCAGCCACGGGGGTTCAGGCCATCGATGCCTCGCCTCTGACTCCAGGTCACAGGCAGCCATCCGGAAAGCCTCACCAATGTCTAGTTAATTGCTGACATTCATAGAATTAATGAATTTACGTATTTATTTTAATCCTCTGAGGATATGTTTATTGGTTTTAGAGAGGAAGGGAGAAAGGGAACCATTGATCAGTTGCCGCCCGTACGTGCCTGGACCAGGAATTGAACCTGCAGCCTTTTTGGTGTACGGGACGATGCGCCAACCAATGAGCCACACGTCCAGCATTCACGGGGCTGTTAGAAACGCTGTTAGGATGCTGTGTGCTGTCCGCCCTGCACGTTCACTGAGAAGTGCACCGCGGCCCGAGAGGATGAGCACTGACCCAGGGCGGCAGGAGGGGCGAGGGCGGCAGGGCGAGGCCTCGCGCTGTGTCACTGCATCGTGGCGGCTGTGGCCGCCGTTCGCAGCACTGGTTCTCAGGTTTGACTGCTCGATGCGGTCACTTGGAAGGTTTTAAAAATACTGATGCTTGGGCCTTATTCCCCAAGATTCTGACTTAATTGGGACGGAGTGTGGCCTGGACACGGGCTTTAGAGAGCTCCGCAGGCGATCCTAACGTGCAGCAAAGCTTGAGGCCCTCCGCTCCGATTTACTGAAAGTCAGTGAGCCTGGTCCCGTCGTCAGCGCTTCATACACTTTCTCATCTTCGTGAGACAATGACTGTTTTTCCCTCGTGTTGTGCCTTGTAGTCAAGGCACAGGGAAGTCCGCCCTCGGGGAGCTGATGGTATCGTTAGCGGCTGCAGTTTGGGGGGCTTACCAAGGGCTTGCCTCTCTCAGTCTAACCAGCGGTTGCTAAAAAATGAATTTTTAAAAATTCCTATTTCAAAGGGTCAAAGATTTTTAGCAACTTGCTCAAAGGTACTCATAAAATTGAAGAGCCAGGATCTGATCCCGGGCTGTGTAGGTTGGAAACCTACATTTCTACTTCACTGGTCTCTCTAATAAATTCTCCAGACCCTTCTGATTAGTGCTTCAGCTACAAATTACAGACCAGGGCTGTGTCCTTTAACTTTGGGGGAGGACCCCTTTGAGCACCTGGGGGAATCCAGGGACCCTCTCCAGAACATTCACGTGTCTGCAGAATGTGCCTCCTGGTTCAGTTACAGATGTCGCTGAAACCCATTCTCTGCCATGAATCTGTAGAAACGCAGGGGTAAGTAGTGGCTGAGCGTTCAAGCCACTAGGAAAGGGCGCCAGGAGGAAGCAAAGGTTTAAAAGATGGAACAGGTGTCCTTCTCCGCTCTGCTGCTCTGTTGCCTGCGCCCTCCCCACTGAACAATAGCTAAGCCACCATTCCTTGCCAGGCTCTTAGAGTAACTAGCACCCTTGCAACCCCCTCTGAGCTAGGCATTGTTATTAGTATCACCTTGATTTACAAGTGAAGAAGCCCCAAGGAGTCTGCATAACTGGACCCTTGCCTAGATTTAGAGCTAGACCGCCCAAATCAGGAGCTAGGTTCTTAGCCAACAAACAGGCTACATGCAGCCTCTCCTCCCCTCAGGGGAAACCACCGACCAAGAAAGCCAAGGTCCTGCACAAAGCAGCCTGGTCTGCCAAAATCGGAGCCTTTCTGCACTCGCAAGGGACGGGGCAGCTGGCAGATGGGACACCAACAGGGCAAGACGGTAAGTGGGCAGAGGACTGTGCTCAGGGAACTGGTGGGGGTGGCGGGCCAGGGTGGGGTGGCCCTCCCTAGGAGCGAGGGGGGAAGGATGGCCCACTGGAAAGTGCCCTAACCAGGCCTGCTGCAGACTGCATCGTCCTCGCCTGGTAGGTATTGAGGAAATTACTCCAGAAAAATCCCTTCAATCCCCCTGAAATGGTGGGACCCCCACTGATCATTCAGAAGCCAACGATCGGCCTCTGTTGTTTTCGTTTCCTGGGGGCAGTGGAAAACCAGATCTAGTTGGGAGAGGGGTGGTGGGAAAGAAAAGGAAACTTTCTGAGTGTATACAGCAGTTCTGAGCAAATTAATATAGGCACAATGCACCTCTGCTCTAGGTGGTCTGAGTTTCTGGCTGAAACTGCTCCTCAGGCAGGAGTCGGGGGCGGGGGGCCCAGGTGTGTGACCGCCCATCTACTTAGATGGGCTGTAGCCAATGAAGGTCAGGGGAGGTCTGAGGAATTTAAGGTCAGGAGTATCTCAGTTTCTTTTTTCTTTGGGGGAAGAAAGGTCAGACATTTCCTTCTGAATGTTCCCTCTGCTCCTGTGAGTCTGGCAGCCTTTGGATAGGGTCCTGATGGCCACTAGTGGAGCAGGTATGGGGACAGGTGGCCTCCCCACGCGCTTCGGGTCAGGATGCTGCTACGGTGGGGAACGGACCTCCTCCAGGCTCCTCGGGGGCCGGCTTCCCAGAGCGGCTGCTGCTTGAGCTCCAGCCTGCACCCTGTCCACCCCTTTCTTCCTGCTCTGCAGCGCTGGTCTTGGGTTTCGACTGGGGCAAGTTCCTGAAGGATCACAGCTATAAGGCCGCTCCTGTCAGCTGCTTCAAACACGTGAGTGCCTCTGAGGGGAGGGGGGTCGGGGACCCAGGTGCTCACCGCCCATCTCGCCCAGCTGCCCGATGGGCATCATTCCAGGCTGGACATGACGTTGGCACCTGGCACCGGGAGAGAGCAGCGGTGGGGTCTGGTGGTTGAAGCCTGGCTCTGCCACTCCTGTTTACCTTTCTGTTCGCTTCTTTTCAAAAGTCCTCCCTCCAGCCGCCATTGAGGGCTTCTAGCACTATGCTTCCCCTCTGAAGTCCCCACTTTGTTATTTACATAATGGCACTTTGTGTGGGTTTATATCTGAGAGCCAAATCTGAAATCCTTTTCTCCTTTTTTCCCATTTTTCATGTTTTCCCTTTGAAAGCTTGGTGCTTGTGAACTACCCTGGGCCTCTTGGTCCCGAGGAGGCCGATGGGACACCTGGAGCCCACTTCCGAAAAAGGCCCTCCAACCCCCTGTCATTGAGAAACTCCTGGAGGGCAAGGCCCTGAGGGCTGGGCGGGGAGGCACCAAACCAGCAGCACAAGGAGAGAGGCCTAGGGCAGGGTCTGGTTTTGTCTTTCAAGCCAATTCCAAAACCGCCAGGAGTCCCAGGATGAGGCCTCTTGTATTCCTGGAGTCCTCACATCGCGGTAAACCCGTCTCCTAGCTTCTCCTTCCTGGGCTGCCAGGAAGGTGAAGAGCGGGCCCCAGCGCGGCCTCCCTCCTCTCTGGATTCCTGGTGAAGGCGCTTGTCCTTCCCAGTGGGGGAACCTCTCGGTGGCCCTGAGTTCTCTAGCCCTCCCAGCATCAGACCTTTCACTGCCGGGTAGATACCATCACACTTGCATTTAACTCAGCACACCTGATTCCTGTGCTCTGTGAAAAGCCCACTCTGATGCCTGGGTGGTATAACCACTTCTAGGTTCTGTGATGAACCCAGTCTCTGGCCAGGGAGATGGGACAGGATGCCCCTGTTGGCTTAACTAGGGCTGAAAACGAAGAAAAGGTGAATTTCTGCAAAGGAGAATGAAGGTGCCATTGGCAGCAACGTGAGGGTTAGTTTTGGGAAGGCACCCAGAAAATGGTCCATTACTGTCCGGACACGTTTAACAGGAGGAGGGGAGCAGGTAGGGAGGTGGAGGCAGAACATGCCAGGAGCAATGTGCGGGTGGACAGCTCTGTGAGAGCCGGCGTGGTGATGGCCGAGGCCAGGGGTCGTGGTCCTTACTGCCCAGGTTCGAGTGGAGATTGAAGGAGGGAATAGTTGGCACATGGTAAGTGCTAGCAGCTGTTAAGTGTCCCAGGGGCGGGCACAGGTGTGACGTGCTCCAGACGATGCTGCAGTCAGGGCTGTCTGACTCTGGGCCTCTGACCTGCGCCCCGCCCTCCTGCCTCTCTTCCCTGACTCTGCTCTTCAAGGACAGCAGGCTCATCGCGCTCTTCTCTTCACGCTCATCCCATGCCTGGCTTTCCAGGCGCAGTGAGCGATGTGAAAAGGCGCAGGCCGCAGTGACCCCGGAAGCCATGGGCCGGCACTCTTCTCTGCCTGTCCAGGCAGCTCACCGTTTCCCTCGGGTTCTCATCCCCACCCAGGTCCCGCTCTATGACCAGTGGGAGGATGTGATGAAGGGGATGAAGGTGGAGGTGCTCAACAGTGACGCCGTGCTCCCCAGCCGCGTGTACTGGATCGCCTCTGTCATCCAGGCCGCAGGTGGGTGTTCCTCTGGCGAAAGCCGGGTCACGGTCAGGAGAGCGGCGTCTCCAGATAGGCAGGCAGTGCTGTAGGCAGAAATTGGCTTCGTAAAACAAAAAAAAACCAAACCAACTGCTGGAGTTTCTGGCTCCCTGCAACTCTTGCCTACCTTAGAGCTTGGTGCGTATGGAAACCCCCCCCCTTTTTTTTTTTTTTAAGTTTATTCCAGGGATAATCAGGCTATAGAAAATTGATTCTCCCCACTATGCCGTGCTACTTTCCAAGTAAGGGACATGGGTTTGTCTTGGTTGTGACTCTCGTGGACAGCAGAGACCACAGTGGCTGGAAGGAGTTCTGGAGTAGGCAGCGGGGAGTCTGGGCTTGGCTGGAGAAGGAGGGAGGCCTAAGGGCATATCTTTCCCCGGCCCACCTTCCCTCACTGGTGCTGTTCCTCCTTCCAGGGTACCGAGTACTCCTGCGGTATGAGGGCTTTGAAAATGACGCTAGCCATGACTTCTGGTGCAACCTGGGGACCGTGGATGTCCATCCCATCGGCTGGTGTGCCATCAACAGCAAGATCCTGGTGCCCCCTCGCAGTGAGTTGACGAGAAGGCTCCCTGTGCTGGTTTCTGCGGGGCCCTTGGGAGAAGGGCCATCCTCTGTCTTAGGCTGGGCCGGAACAGAACCCACTTGCCTCCTCTGTCCCAGAGGCTCTGTGGCAGTTCCAGGTCTTGAAACTGAGTTCTATAGGATGAGGTGGTTGCTGGCCAGAAAAGGCAGAAATAAGTGGCTCTGGCGCCCTCTGCCGGTGGGAGTGTTGTCAGCATCTAACCAGGAGTCTCCTCTCACAGCCATCCATGCCAAGTTCACCGACTGGAAGGGCTACCTCATGACGCGGTTGGTGGGCTCCAGGACACTTCCCGTGGATTTCCATATCAAGGTTTGGCAGTGAACCCTGTGGGTCTCCCAAGTGATCTCCTTCCTCCCATTAAAAAAAAAAAGTTTTTAGAGAGAAAGAGAAACATCAGTTTTTGTTGTTCCACTGATTTATGTATATATTGATTGATTCTTGTATGCCCTGACCAGGGATCGAACTCACAACCTTGGTGTACTGAGATGAGGCTCTAACCAAATGAGCTACCCAGCCAGGGCCCCCTCCTCCCATTTTTTGTGCTTCCCGCTACTCATTGGATTATTCTTCCTGAGACTCCTTGTTTAACGATCTGTAGCGGCTCCGTGTTTCTCCAGGAAGGATGGCGGTTCCTGCCGCCTTCCCAGGCGGACCGCATTGTGTGGCTGCCGCTTGTCTTCCAGAGCCCTCCCTCTGCTCTCAGCGTTTTTCAGGAGGGTTCGTTCGGTAGATTTTACTGTTAAGTAATTGTGTACAAGGCATTGTGGGAACACAGGCCCTGCCGTCCAGGACTCTCCAGTCTGGCAGAGGAAATGAATAATTATAAACTAGCCTTGGTTCTGAACCAGGGATATGCTTCAGAATCACACGTGTGACTTTTAATTTTAATTTTTAAATCTTATTTCTGCCCCGGCTAGTGTGGTTCAATGGATTGAGTGCCGGCCTACAAACAAAGAGTCACTGGTTCGATTCCCAGTCGGGGCACATGCCTGGGTTGCAGGCCAGACCCTGGTGGGGGGTGCATGAGAGACAACCACACATTGATGTTTCTCTCCCTCTCTTTCTCCCTCCCTTTCCCTCTCTAAAAATAAGTAAATAAAATCTTTTTTTAAATGCATTTAGTTCTTTAACCTAAAGTCATACATATGGTAAAAATTCAAAGGAATCCCAAGGGTGCACGGTGAAGACTGAGTCTCTCACACTCTGTGTGTCAGATCTGCTATGGGCCCACTCCCCTGGGTGCCTGGGTGTCACAGCAGTGTGCAGGGGGATGCAGGGCAGGTGCTGCCATGATACAAAATTGAACTGGCTTTGTGACCTCAGGAAGAGCAGGTATCAAGGAAGGCTTCATGGAAGAAGGGGCATTTGAATTCGACCTTGATGGTTAGGGCATGGGTGGTATGGAAGCCGGCATTGGAAAACAAGGATGGAGTGGAAGGTGGGGCCATCTTGCCAAGGCACCAACCACCAGGTGTAAAGGTGGCCACCATGGCCTTGGCTGGTGGAGAGCTGGCCTTCAGCAAGGGGTCGTTTCAGGCACCTCAGAGAAGCATTCTCGGAATTTTCTTCCCCCAAGTAGAAATGATCTTTCCCTTATTTGAACTCAGTAGGTACTACTCCTTTGCTGTTTATGTCTTTATTTGTTGTTACTTATTTTTTTATATTTCCAACTGTATGCTTTTTTTCACCTACATTTCCCACGGTGCCTTGCACAGTTGACAGATTTGCTGTTGAAGAGGATCGGTTCGCTCTTTCTCAGCTGGCCCTTGTCTTAAGATGAGAGAGATGGCTGTGGTGGCGCAGGCCACTATGGGTATCAGGGTGGTCTCTTTTCTGCCTCCATTAAGGAGAGTGTGATCTGGGTGGCCGAACAGGGCTCCACAGGAACCAGTCGGTGGGCTTGCGTTTCCTGTCTGTCAGCTGCCTGCAAAGGCTGAGGCTGGGGAGGAGAGAGGGGCGGGTTTGTGGGGGAAACGTGAAACGTGCCCTTTGATGCCTGCAATGTGGTTAGTGCTTAGTAAAATGTTTTGAATTGATGACCCATCAGCCAAGGTCACCTGGGTTTGTTGGTTGTGGAGAAAAATCGTGAACTGGCCCCTTAACTGTATGTCCAGTTCTCTGTGCTCCGGACTGAGACAGCAAGCAGACCCAGACTAGCTTCCGTCGTTCGGCTCAGGTTCCGGGGCTGCTGTGGACATGGGCGGTACAGTGGTGGGCCTGGTGCAGAGGAAGGGGGTGTCTGGAGAGGCTGGGCAGGGAGGCAGCCCAGAGCGGCCCCACCCTGGCCTCCCCCTGCGTCTCTCACTGTCCTAAGTGGGCAGGCCAGGCTGTGTGTTGGGGCGGTGGTTCCAGCCCTGAGGTGAGGGAGGAGGGTCTGTGGTGAAGGACTGTGTCAGCTGTTCCTGTGTCTGTTGTGACCTCTGGACACTCCCCTTTCAGGTGGGATGTAAAATCCCACAGCTCGTTCCGGCCTAGGCCAGGCTGAGGCTGGCTCTCCCTGAACCAGCAGGGCCCCAGGGCTGGGGACGCCCTGCAGCGCTCAGGGCCCGGTCCTCACCGAGGTTCCAGCAAACAAAGAAGCCCCGCCCCCTCACGCCTGCCCACCATCAAGGCTCTCTACAGCAGCCCGTGGGCCTCTTGGGGTCCTTGTCCCCTTGCTACGCTTTAGGCAGGCATTGCTACTTAGGTGCTAGGACAGCCATTCAGAGCCGCAGCCCAGCGAGGCCGGAGCTGGAATGAGGTGTATGGAAGCCAAGGGGACCCCATTCTCTGGACAGGAGGTTATGTGTGCCGTCAGCAGGGGCCAGAGGGAGAGGGGAGTGTGGGGTGCTTGTCAGATCAGAGTGCACATCCCACGAAGAGCACAAGGCTGGAGACTGGGACCAGGTTCAGGCTCAGCTCCGCACTCACGGGAGTGACTCCGGACAAGGCAGCTGACCTCCCTGGGCCCGGTTCCTTACTCTGAGAAAGGCTTGTGACTCTGTCACATTGGCTCCCTGCGTTCTGGTGTGCTCGTTGTAGGCGGCGTGCCTTTGCTCGCTGGCATCTTAGGACTTGGAGGCCAGGATGGGACCTGCCAGGGTGGGAGGGCTCGCTTCCTGCCTTAGTGCTGGGGTGGCTGTACCCCACTTTCCCTGTTCCCGCTTACTTGTGAGAGATGGAACGGGGTGGAGGGAGGGCCCGCGCGCCCACAGCAGGCCTGTGCTCTGATGTTGCAGATGGTGGAGAGCATGAAGTACCCTTTTCGGCAGGGCATGCGGCTGGAGGTGGTGGACAAGTCCCAGGTGTCACGGACCCGCATGGCCGTGGTGGACACGGTAATTGGGGGTCGCCTACGGCTCCTCTATGAGGATGGCGACAGTGACGACGACTTCTGGTGCCACATGTGGAGCCCCCTGATCCATCCAGTGGGTTGGTCACGACGTGTCGGCCACGGCATCAAGCTGTCAGGTTAGCAGAACCCTAAGCCAGCACGACCCCAGGCTCTGTTGCCCCAAGGCCTGGTGCGAACACCCCTGTGCCCACGACAGTGCTCTGTGCGAGAGGCGACCCTCTCCACCCTGCCAGTGGCAGGACTGAGGCCCAGACAGACCAAGGTCACTCAGCTTAGAAGGCCCCATCTTCTCCTTGATCAAGGGAGGAGCCGGGGTCTTAGGTCTGAGTGGGTCCTGCAGAGATGCCTGCTGTGTCCAGTCTCCTGGTCTGGGCAGGCGCGGGTGGGGACGCCGGGCAGCACCCATGTTTCTTGGGGAGGTGTGGCGACGGCCCTGTTGGCAGCCTTCAACTCCCTTCTCTCCCTCGCTCCCTCTGCCATCTTCCCAAAAGAGAGGCGCAGCGACATGGCCCACCACCCCACCTTCCGGAAAATCTACTGTGATGCCGTTCCTTACCTGTTCAAGAAGGTGAGAGGCACAGCCCTTGGGCACTTTTCTCCTCGACCGGGGGTCCATTCCAGGCCTCAGGGCCCTGGCCCTCCCCGATTCCTTCCAGGTCTATGGCAGGTGAGGCCTGCCCCCCCCGACCCTACACTTGGGCAGGCCCAGATTCCCCAACTGTCCTGTTCCTTTAAGGTTCGAGCTGTCTACACGGAAGGCGGTTGGTTCGAGGAGGGGATGAAGCTGGAGGCCATCGACCCCCTGAATCTGGGCAACATCTGCGTGGCAACCATCTGTAAGGTGAGCCGGGGACCGGCCCGCCGACCTCCAGGACAGCTTTCTCGGGGGAGGGCGAGGGTGCAGAGCCCTGCACTCCATGGCCCCGCCACGTTCCTGGCTGCGTGCCCCTGGGTACCTGATTTTCGTGAGCAGGGGATCACCTGCTCCTGCTCGACATCTGCTTTCATGTCAGGGTCCGAGGCGCGTTGGACAGGTGTTTATTGATCACCTGCTGGTCCGAACCTGCTCTCGTGTGAGGTGTAGGCCCTGCCTTTTCACCTCCCTGGGGACCTCCCCACTGCCACATGCCATCTCCTTCGGCTGCTGGCCTAGCTGAGAGCACAGCGAGGCTGACTTTGCCAGAAACCTCCTCTGTTAGGGCTGCAGCCTGAGGAGCCAATGGCCTTGGCCCTCCTGGGAGACGTGCTAATTTGTCCCTTTGGCTGATCTCCAGGCAGGGTCTGTGTGCTCGCGACTGGGCACAGTGGTGAAAAGATAGGCGTGGACCCTGTGGGTGCGACTGCTGTCCGGTGAGGACAGCCAGTGACCTCGCAAGCACAGGTTACAGGCCTGCTGAGAGCTCTGCTGTGACAGCTCGGGTGAGCTGACAGCCAGCTCCGACTGGATCCTTAGCCTCGAGTCCCCGCCGCAGCTGCCTTGCCTGGGGGTGGGGGGTGCAGCTCATGATACCGTGTTCTGTGTCCACCCCCCCCATCCGACCATCCCCCAGGTTCTCCTGGACGGCTACCTGATGATCTCTGTGGACGGAGGGCCCTCCACAGACGGCTCCGACTGGTTCTGCTACCATGCCTCCTCCCACGCCATCTTCCCAGCCACCTTCTGCCAAAAGAATGACATTGAGCTCACCCCTCCAAAAGGTGAGAGTGGCCCAGCCAAGCTGCCGGCACCCCTTTGGTGGTGCGCCCCTTCCTAGACTCCTCCCACTTCCCCTCCGCCCTCTGCATCTGCGCCTTCTCCTCCAGGGTACGAGACACACACTTTCAGCTGGGACGCCTACCTGGAGAAAACCAAGTCCAGAGCAGCTCCGTCCAGACTCTTCAACATGGTGAGGAGACCGGGGAGCAGGGCGGGGCCGGGGGCGAGAGCGGCCTCAGAATGGGCCCTGCCCACTGTCAGGGAGTCTCTGCTGCTGTGATCAGATCAGCCACTTCCGGGGAGAAGTCCCAGCCCTGACATAGGCACTGCCCCCAACATTCAACCGCTCCCTTCCCCGCAGGGACTGGCGCTTGGGCACACAGTACAGTGGGGCCGAGGGGCTGAGGGGCCGAGGGACCCCCCCCCACAGGCACCCCCCACCCCCAGTTCTGCCCCCTGGGCCAGGGAGCGGGCTGGCTTGGGCATTGCCTCCTTCCTGCTCCCCAGGACTGCCCCAACCATGGCTTCAAGGTGGGCATGAAGCTGGAGGCCGTGGACCTGATGGAACCCCGGCTCATCTGTGTGGCCACGGTGAAGCGGGTGGTGCATCGGCTCCTCAGCATCCACTTCGATGGCTGGGACAGCGAGTATGACCAGTGGGTGGACTGTGAGTCCCCGGACATCTATCCTGTGGGCTGGTGCGAGCTCACCGGCTACCAGCTCCAGCCGCCCGTGGCCACAGGTCTGGGTTCTTGCAGCCCTGAGGGGCTCTTGACTTTCCTTTTTCCTTCTTGCCGACCCCTCCCCGTGCCCACCTCGTCCTTTGGCATGAGATCGAGAAGTCTCCTGGACCACCCTTGCTCCTGACTTCTCTGTCTCCCTTTCCCTCTGGCCTGCAGAGCTCCTTCCTTGACCTTGCCCACTCTGTCATATGCTCGTGCCCTTATGCACCCAGGTAAACTACCCAGGTCCCTCGGAGCAGCCCTGGTGACGAGGGTGGGAAGGGACAGCTGTTCTCCAGTCCCTCCCCCAACCCCCCCCACTCTCGCGGCCCAACTTTAACTTTCCTTCTTGGGGTACCCCGTGTGTAAGGGGGGCTAGCGAGGGTGGGCAGGGGTTTCGGGATGTGCCTCTGCCCCCGTCCTCTCAGTCTCTCCTCACCTCTTGTCCTTGTTTTTCGACAATAGAGCCCACTGCACCTCTGAAGGCCAAAGAGGCCACGAAAAAGAAAAAGAAACAGTTTGGAAAGAAAAGTAAGTGGTCCTCTAAAGCAGCCTGGGCTGGTGTGGGACCCGGCGTCAGCTGGGCCTGTGTCCCTGGGAGCAAAGCTTGGGAGCTGTCACCTAGGTGCTGATGGCAGTCCCTCCGTCTCCTCCCCTCGCCCTTTGGCCCCATGGGCTGTCCTCCTGTCTCAGAGACCCAGAGCGTCCGTAACAGGGAGTCTCCGTTTCTGGCAGTGATCAGGATGCCAAGGAGGAGACAAGAGGTTGCGTTTGAGAGAGAGAAGGGAAGGGATCCTGGCCCCGCAGCAGAAACCGGGCGACCCCTACAGTGCGAGCTGCTGGGCGTGGCAGTCCGAGGTGCTGGCAGAAACAAGCTGCCCCCGAGGCTGCCAGCCTTCCCTCCGGCCAGCCTAAGGGGTGGGAGCCCAGGTGGCCGCAGCTTCAGGGTCATTTCCCCAGGTGGTGCCCCACTCTCAGCAGGGCCTGAGTCCAGCACAGGATTAGCTCAGGGGACATCGGGTTGAAGCGGGCAGAGCTGTCGGGTCAGTTGCAGTGAGGTGGTCTCCATGACCTGGCACCACACAGGGACCCGAAATGGGACACAGAGCAAACGGGTGGGGTCCCTGAGCAGGATTAAGGTTGTGGGAGGCGCCCTGCCTGGTGTGGCCCAGTGGATGAGCGCAGGCCTACAAACCAAAGGGTCGCTGGTTTGACTTCCAGTCAGAGCACATGCCTGGGCTGGGGGCCAGGTCCCTGGTAGGGAGCGTGAGAGAGGCAACCACGCAATGATGTCAGAGAGGGGTAGGTGTCTTCTCTTCCCCTCTCTAAAAAATAAATTAAAACCTTTTTAAAAAACTTCAAAGAAAAAAAAGATCGTGGGAGGGTATGGAGGGCGCTGAGCCTTGGGCCGCGGGGCCCTGAGGGCTGATGTCGGAAGTCCGGGCTGGTCCCCCTGAACTGGTCCCGTAGCCTCCGCTCTTTATCCCGACTGCTGGGTGAGGCCTAGCCTTCAAGCCTCACGTGAATATAACCCTAAGGCTGGGTTTAATTCCATCTTTATTTAAAGGGAAAAGAATACCACCAACCAAGACCCGGCCCCTGAGACAGGGGTCCAAGAAGCCCCTGCTGGAGGAGGGCCCGAAGGCTGCGGAGAAGGTCTCGTCCGTTCCTGATGAGAGTAAGGCCCCGGCAGGGCGAGGCAGGGCCGGCCTGCTGCCGGGCTCAGAGGCCCCTCTCCTTCCCCGCCTGGGCACAGAGAAGCACAGTCAGTGTCGAAGGGACTCTCCTGGGCGCTAAGCAGCCATTCTCAGACCCCTGGGCCTGCAGGGCTTCCAAACACCTACCCCTAGACCTGAACAGAGCCGAGCAGCTCCTGCCTGGCCAGCGTGTGACGGGGCCCCGGCCTTCGCCCCGTTTCATCCAGATGCCCCCATCTGTGGGAAGCAAAATCCCTTCCCCAGATCCTGAGGCCCCGCCCTTCCCAGAGTTACATCATGCAGTCTCTCCTCTCTCTCTCCTCTCTCCCCCGACCCCCCGCCTCCCTGCCTCCCACACCCTCCCTCTTCAGTCATCAGTGTATGCGTGAAGGAAGAGCATGTGGATGCAGCCATGCCTGACAAGGCCCCGAGTCCAGAGCTGCCTGTTTCCCTTGAGAACATCAAACAGGAGACAGACGACTGAGTTGTCCCTGCTGCCAGCCTGGCCACCTAGAACACCAGCCCAGGCTCCTCTGTCACCACCACCCCACTTTAACTTGGAGGCTGAGCCTTTTTGCGTAAATTCAGCCTGGTGCTGAGGGTCCCTGGCACTGAAGTACCAGCCAGGGTCTCCTTTGACCCACCCTGTGACCTCTGCCCTCTGCAAGGCCTGGTGCCTGAGACCTCCTGGGGTCCCCGCACTGGTCTGAGTGGCTCCCTTCCCAGCTGGTTTCTGAAGCCTCCCGTCCGGTAGCTTCCCTCCACACCCACCGCAGCCCTCAGTTGCCGGGGTCGGGAGGCTGTCCAGTCACAGTGCAAGACAAGACAGAGAAGTGTGTGTGTGTGTCCGTGGGTGCCCGAGCAGGTCACACAAATAAAGGCCTGCAGCGGCTCTAAGGGGGGGATGGTCACCTGATGGGTGGTGAGTGGGGTGCTGGGTCAGCCTCTGTCTCTGAATGTAACCAAGTGGCCTGTCTTGCCTCCCGGCTCGGGCTCTGCTCCTCCAAGCACCCTAGGGAGGCTGGGGGGCCCGTGGCGACACCCATCTCTGGCAAGCAGCTGAGAGGCAGTGACCAGGATGTGGGCTTCAGTGACTTGTGAGGTGGCCTTGACCTGTTTGCTCTGTTGGCCGGAGCACCGACTCCCAATTCTAAAAGGACCCGCGGAACAGGCGGTGCCTGCTCCCGGGGCTGGGGGCTTGCCAGGGGCCATGGGAGGGGAGCCCAAACCAGCCCGTGCCCCCTGGGGCAGCGCCTAGAAGGGGAGCTTGGCCTGGGAGTGACGTAGCCCCCCTGAGAAGAGAGGGAACGGCGCGCCCCCAGCTCCCTCTCCTCCTGTCCGAGCCCTTCAGTCCTGCCCACAGGTTTTTCCCGGCTCCTCTCTGGGATTCTGTTCCAGTTCACCTAGTGTTTGCCCAGACTACAGCTTTTGTTTTTCCTAGCCCCTCTCCCTTGAAACTCTTTCCCTTCTCATCAGTCCTGTCTCCACGAACTGCTGTTTCCGGAACCTGAGGCCGAAGCTGCGGCCTCGGCCCTGTTCTTTCCTCCAATGTTTGGGGCGAGGACCGCGCTGCCAGGTGGGCGGACAGAGTCCGGAGCCCAGCGGCCTCCGGGAGCTGGTCCTTCAGGCGCCGTGGCCCGTGCTTGCCACATGGCGTGCTGCTTGCTCAGGGTCTGGGCTATTTGGCACCCCCCCAGGGACGGGGAGAACAGCCCAGGGGAGCTGATTCTCGGTCAGTTCAGAGCACCTGGTCTGGTCTTTGCTGAAGGCCGAAGGCAGACCCGCTTAGCACAGAGAGCAGCCATCGGTGCAGCCCGAACGCTCCAGAAAGCCACCACATTTGGAACACCATGAAGACCAAGAACAGGGACAGCTGTCCCTCTCTCTCACACCCTCACCCCCGGCTGCGGTGGTGGCCAGCCAGTGGTGTTGGCCCCCAGGAAGGCACATGGCATGCATTCAGGCCCCTCGGCTGCTCTCAGAGCCCTGCCGTTGTCGAGGGTAATGTGCCCAGGAAAAACGATTCTTTGCTAGTAGGGGGTCCAGTTCTGACCGAAGAACTTCTGGGGGGACTGGGCTGGCGTGGCCTTCTGGCCTTTAGTCCTTTCTTGGATGAGGGTGTGTCAGCCAAGGGTGCCTTGGGCACAGAGGCCCCATGGTTCCCAGGGCTGAGCCAGGGGACAGGTTCAGCTGCCGTTCGAGCCCTGGGCTGATCTCACAGACCATGAGACAATAAATGCAATTTTGGGTGTTTGTTCCTTTCAGCAGTGTGTTCTGTATGTCATCTCAGGGACAATTATGAAGTGAGTCCACACATGGTGAGAATAATGAACAAATGTCGCCTGTCATCTGAGTGCTGGTCTCCAGAGCAACCAACATATCTTTATGTCCACCACTCCCCTCAACCCTGAGCGCCCCAGAGGCCGAGCCTGTGCCTTGTCTGCCCCTCATGCCCTCTGCAGGGGCCTCGCACGTGCGTGTGTGATACAAAAGTGGATAACTGGTGTTACTGGAGCATAAATGTCCATCTGATTTGTCACAGATGCAAGTGTGGACCTCTGGGACATTTCCACTCATGCCATGGAGTCAGCCTGTGCTTCGACCTCCGGCAGTGGGGCTGCGGCTGGGAGGCATCCTGAGGAACTCTCCCCGCCTCCCGCTGCTTGCTGTGCAGTGGCTCCTGGGTGCTGGTCAGACCAAATCCAAGTGCTTGAGGGACCCCCCTGCACCTCACACCTTTCCTGTCACCCAGGCCGGCCCCTTGGCTCTGCTCGAGGGTCGGGAAGCAAAGGAGTGGCCGTTTCTGACAGGCCCTGGTTCGTTCCTGCACACAGCTTTTCCCCATCTGCACAGTAGGCCCGAGAGGGTAAGAAGGCTCATTAAGGTCCAGTGACTTGGTTGCTTAAATTGACTAAAAGGACAGCAGTGGGATCAAACCCTGGTCAGTTGGCCACACTGCTGGTACTATGCATTCATTTGTTCACTCAACATTTTTAAGCATCATCCATGGGCCAGACACCAAGCTAGAGGTCAGGCTTCAAAGGAGAGAACCGTGCATGGTCCAGCCTGTGCCCTTGGCAAGGGCAGCGCACCCTACCAGGGCTCAGGACCCTTGTCCTTCAATTCCTTTGTGCTCCTGGGAGAGAACTGCCACTTTCAACAAAGCAAAGACGAAAAGCCTAGAACTCCAGGCCTGGCCTTGGGTGAAATAGCTTCATGTCAAGAAAGGGTGGCTGGACGGAATAGGCTGAGGTGTCCCAGTTCCTGGCTACAGCCACCATACTGAGGGGAGGGCTCACAAATGTTTTTAGGGAAAAGGAGGTTGAGGGAGAGAAACATCAATGTGTGGTTGCCTCTCCCGCATCTCCTGCTGGGGACCCGGCCACAGCCCAAGCTTGTGCCCTGACTGGGAATCTAGCAGGTGACCTTTTATTTCGCAGGCCGGCACTCAATCCACCGAGCCACACCAGCCAGGGCGGGGGCCTCCCTTTGACCACAGCCCTGGCCTGGAGGTGGACCCGTCAGGTGGGCTCCGTGGGCTCCCTGGGCTGATGCAGGAACAGGCCCTGGTGCTGTTGGTCAGTGCAAGGCCTGACAGCAAGTAGGTGCCACACGAGTGTCAGGTGACACCCACAACACTGTTGTCATTAAGCTCCAGGTCTTGCCTCTAAGGCAGGACTGCTCACTTTCAGTTTGGGGGCTTATTAGGGATTCTGTCCTCACTCCCAGCCTACCCCACAAGGACCACTGGGGTATTCTGTCCCTCCGAAGAGGCTAGACCTCAGAGTGAGACCTTATTTAGAAAAAGTCTACACAGAGGTAACAAGTTAAAATGAGGTCATTAGGGTGGACCCTAATCCAAAACGACTGTTCTTATAAAAAGGGGGAGTTTGGACACACAAGGATATAATGAGAAGATGATATTAAGATGCAAGGAGAGCCCTGGCTGGGGTGGCTCAGTGGATTGAGTGCCAGCCTGTGGACTGAAGGTTGCCAGTTCGATTCCCCGTTAGGGCACGTGCCTGGGTTTTGGGCCAAATCCCCAGTTGGGAGCACGTCGGGAGGCAACCACACCTTGATGTTTCCCTTTTTTTCTCCCTCCTTTCCCTTCTCTCTAAAAATAAATAAATAAAAAAACACTAGGAGATAGCATCTGAAGACGGAGACTGGAGTTGTGCTGCCACAGGCAAGGGGTGTCTGGGGCCACCAGAAGCTGGGGGCAGAAAGGACCCTCATCGAGAGCCATCAGAGGGCGCATGGCTCCGCCTCGATTTCAGACGTCTCGCCGCCAGAGCAGCAAGTTGACCAGCGTGCCCAGCTTGCGGTGCTTTGTTCTGGCAGCCTCATGGAACTGATACACCATCTAATGGTCCCCAGGAACCCCAGGCACCTCTCCCCACCTTCCCAGTGTCCCCTTGTTCTGCTCTCCTTTTTCCCTGTAAGGACTGGCTGCTCCTCTGCGGCACCCCCACCAGGTGCCCTCACCACACAGCGCGGCTCCCACGTGGGGAGGCACCCACGTCCCACTCACTCTTCTCTGATGTGTTGCGAGACTTTGCTACAACTAAGCTTCCAAGTGTGAATGTAACTGTCGGGATGGTGAACATAACATCCAGGGAGTGACAGGCTGACACAGAGCAGGTCCAGCCTGGGGCCCAGAAGCAGCGGAGGCACTGGCTGGGCCACTCTGCCCGCCCCAGGGATGAGCCAGGCCCTCCAGGTGAGGGTGGAAAATGGTTCCGTCCACAGCAACCCAGCGATTACAGTAACAGTGGGACTGATTTCATGGGCAGGTCGCATCCAGTGTGCTGTGGAAAGGCCACTGTCCCACAGGTTGAAATAACATGACACAGTGAGTTGTTACAGACCACCTGGGTCCAGTCCAGGGCAGATAAGGTGAGGAGGAGGGGGTGGGCATCACTGAACAGAAGCAACAGGGTCATTGCCCAGATCAAGCGAGAACCACATGACCTAGAGAAGTCAGAGCCCTGCTGCCCCCGGAGCTCTGGAACCCAATCCACCCACCCAGGCCTACCCGCACCTGCCGCGTGACCAACCTTGCCTGTTCCCCACCGTCTGCCGTTCGTGCGGGTTCTCCTGGCACTGGGTGTCCGCTTGGCCTTCCTGGCAGCCAAGCCCGGACAGGCTTCGAAGACAGCAACTGCAGCCTTGACCCTCTGGCCACGGGCACTGGGAGGGGCGGCACAGGTGGCTCCCACGTGCAGGTTCAGCCCAGTGAGCCACCTGAGGAGAGAGAGTTCGGGGAACCCACGGTGCTGAGCTCTCCCGGGGAGAGGGCGGAGGTCCTGGCGAATCTGGGGCAGCGGGACCTCGTGCATGAGAACAGAACCCTGGTTGGGCCCCTCACCAGTTGTCACCCTGAGCAAGTCACTTCCAGTCTCGCGTGCCCTCTGCAACAAGGGGGCAGTCATAGTGATAAGCAGTTACAGAGGGTTGATGGTCCAGGCACCGGCCAAATCAACCCACACATGTAAATAGATCAATGTGATTCTTTTTCTTTTTAATTTTTAAAAATATTTTATTTATTTGGCCCGGCTGGTGTAGCTCAGTGGATTGAGCGTGGGCTGGGAACCATAGGGTCCCGGTTCGATTCCCAGTCGGGGCACATACCTGGGTTGCAGGCCAGGTCCCCGGTGGGGGCCATGTGAGAGGCAACCGTACATTGCTCTTTCTCCCTCCCTTCTCCTCTCTCTGAAAATAAATAAATAAAATCTTAAAAAATATATATTAAAAAAATATATATTTTTTTTATTTATTTGTTTTAGAAAGGGGAAGGGAGAGAGAAAGAGAGAGAAACATCAGTGTGTGGTTGCCTCTCACATACCCCTGACTGAGGACCTGGAGCACAACACAGGCATGTGCCCTGACTGGGAATTGAACCTGTGACCCTCTGGTTCACAGGCAGGCACTCAATCCACTGAGCCACACCAGCCAGGCTCAATGTAATTCTTAACAAGCCGCTGCCACGAGATGGACATGATTACTATTGTCCGCTTTGCAGATGAGGACCCGGCACAGAGAGGTCATGTGGCCCAAGTGAGCCGGTTAGACAGGCAGACAGCACTGGATTTCAGCCAGGTCTGTGGGACTCCAGGGTCCTCGTCGCTTTCCCATGGAATTGTGAGTGCCCACACGTATTGATTAGGTCCAGCCCCGCTGGGCTGGGCGGATCTCATCCCCCCTCTGTGGACGGGGGACTGGAGGCTCAGAGAAGTTCACTCCAAGCCGGTGCACACTGGCTCCCCCAGGAAGGGTAGCCGGTGCTGGCAGGCCCCTGCCCCCAGAGCTGCTCAGCCGGGCAGACACGGTGCCCTGGGGAAACGGTGAGGGCTTGACTGAGGGCAGCGGGTGGGCTCCCGGCTGAGGTCCAGGTGGAGGTACTCACCTGTGAAGTGGGAGCAACTCGCAGTCACAACGGAAGGGATTGCCACTGAGGTCGACCAGCTCCAGCTGACTGAGGGCAGGCAGGGCAGGCAGGGCCTGCAGCTGGTTCTTCTGCAGGTGTAGGCTCTGCAGCCGCAGCCCCAGGCCCGAGAAGGCCCCGGGAGAAATCTGCAAGGAGGTGCCAGGCCCAGGAGTGAGTTCTTGTTAGACTAGAGAGGAAGGCCCATGCTCCCCTAATGGAAGGGAAATGGGGACCCCAAGGTGGCCGGGCAGGAAGGGCAGTGCGGCGGTGGAAACGTAGGTTCATCCGATGCCACAGCACTTGCCCTTTGCAAGTCACCTGGGCCCCTGGTTCATGGTTCCTGCTTTGCCTGAGCCCTTCCCAATAATGTCAGAGACTCTTGGGGGCTCCAGCCCCGCCCTCAAAGTGAACAACAGTAGGTGGCCCTGTGGACGAATGTCCTCCCCCCTGCATGCCTCCCTGGCAGGCCTCTCTGTGTGGTGCTGGATTCCACCTGCTGCCACTCACACCCAGGGTTCCCTGAGGGCAGGTGTAGTGTGGCTTATCTCAGGGTCCCCATGCCCAGCCCAGGGCCTGGCACTGTGGGTTGGCAGAGCTTGCTGAGTGAGCGCTCCCTGCACAGGGCCATGCTGCCCCCTTCCCCGCGCCCTTCCTGTGCCCACCTGCTCCAGGCCACTGCTGTTCAGGAACAGCTGCTGCAGTGACTGGCCCACAGGCCGGAAGGCCCCATCCCGCAGGGCTCTGAGCGGGTTTCCCGAGAGCCGCAGCTCCAGGAGGGCAGGCAGCCCCTCCAAGGCCCCAGTGGGCACCTCTTGCAGCTGGTTCCTGTCAAGATGCAGCTTCTCTAGCTCCGGAGCTGGGCCCAGTGCCCCAGGGGACACCTCGGTGATATGGTTCCCACTCAGGTAGAGCCAGCGCAAGGCCTGCATGCCTGTCAGGTCCCCAGGTGCCAGGCGGCTCACCGCGTTCCCCTGCAGGTGCAGGGAGAAGAGGCGAGGCAGGGTGCGCAGGGCGGCGCCAGGCACCTGCACGAAGCGGTTGCGCTCCAGGTACAGGTAGCCAAGGTGGGGGGCCCCTTCCAGGGCAGCAGCGCTGAGGCCTGAGAGCTGGTTGTCAGAGAGGTAGAGGTACAGCAGGCTGCCCAGCCCTGCCAGGGCGCCCGCCTCCAGCTCCGCGATGTTGCAGTGCTGCAGGTGCAGTGACACCAGGTGACTCAGGCCCAGGAAGGCTGCTCGGGGCACCAAGGGGAAGTGGTTCTGCCTCAGGTCCAGGAGCTGGGTGTCATTGGGGAAGCCGCGGGGCACGGCCTTCAGGCCTCGGCTCTCACAGCTGCTGTGCCGGGACTCGGAGGCGCACACACAGGCGCGCGGGCAGGGCCGGGCCGCCCCATCCTCCTCCTTGGACGCACCGGGTGGGGCGCGGGGCCTCGCGGCCACCAGCTCTCCCTCCTCATCCTCTGCCGGGTCTCCTGGGCAGCGCAGATCTGAGGGCCGAAGGGCGTCCAGGGCTTCGCCTTGCAGGCGGCGGGGCCCGCGGCACGCGCCATCTGAGCGCATGC
This sequence comes from Micronycteris hirsuta, assembly GCA_004026765.1. NCBI lineage: Eukaryota > Metazoa > Chordata > Mammalia > Chiroptera > Phyllostomidae > Micronycteris > Micronycteris hirsuta. The sequence continues at coordinate 102,150 of PVJI01002521.1, read as the reverse complement.
GTGCTCGCGCCAACCACTCCAGCAGGGGCCGGGTCTGGCACCCACACCACAGCGGGTTTCCCTGCAGCCGCAGCCGGCGCAGCTGCCCTGGGCCCTGCAACGGCGGCAGGGTGTCCAGCTGGTTTCCGCGGAGGTCCAGGGTGTGCAGGCGCGGGCAGTGGGCAAAAGCCCTGGGGTCCAGGGTCTGCAGAGCCCCGTGGTCCAGCATCAGGTGCCGCAGGCTGGGCAGCGCCAGCCCGTCCTCCTGCCCCGCATAGGTGAATGGGTTGTGGCCCAGCTCAAGCCGGGCCAGGCTGCGGGCCTGGGACAAGGCCTGCCCGGGCAGGGCCTGCAGCTCATTGTGGTGCAGGCTCAGCCGGCGCAGAGCGGGCAGGCCAGCCAGGGCCTCCGGGGCCAGCACACTGAACGCGTTGTGGGACAGCTGCAGCCAGCGGGTGCGCACCAGCCCCTGGAAGGCCATGGGGGGCAGGTAGACGAGGGCATTGTAGGCCAGGTTGAGTGTGGCCAGTGCACCCAGTGCCCCAAATGTCCCAGGGCGCAGCTCCTCCAGCATGTTCCCCTGCAGCTCCAGCCGCCGCAATGAGCCCAGGCCGTCCAGCGCCTCCTGGGGCAGTACACTCAGGCGGTTGGAGGCCAGGTTGAGGAAAAGCAGGCGGCCCAGGCCACGAAAGGCACCCTCAGCCACCAGCTCCACCTGGCAGCGGCGCAGGTCCAGGTGGGTCAGATAGGGCAGGTCCTGAAAGGCAGCTGGAGCGATCTCCTTCAGCACGTTGCCCTGGAGGTCCAGCCGCTGCGTCAGCTGAGCGGGGAGAGAGGAAGGGAAACTTAGCGTGCAAGTCCTACAACCTGTGCTGCTGGCTAATTTCCCTCACGGGGGACTCTTCTCCACGTCACCTTTCTCTCATTCTCTTCATCCTGCTCCCTGACACCTCCTCCAGGAGGCCTTCCTCCCCAGCCACCTGGGCATCCCCAACTCTGGCATTTTTCGCACAGAATTGTCACTGCCCATTTACTTCCTCTCTTACCCAATAGTTCTTGACTCCGTAGGGCAGAGACCGTATCTTCCCCCAATATATCTCCAGTTCTCTGCCACGGGGTCTACAATTAATTCAATATTTGCCTACAGGTCACCTACTGGTGCCAGTCACAGAAGATTTCAAATAGCTTGTCTCCCTGTTGTGGGTTATTATCACTCCCATTTTACAGACGTGAAGACTGAGGCTCGGAGAAGAAAAGTTACTTTTTAAGGTCTCCTCCCAGCCAGGCAGTGGCAGATCCTCTCATGCAAGCCCAGTCTCCTCCTGCCGTCCTCCCCACCCCTGCCTCTCCCTGCTGACCTCAGGAATAGCACTGGGCACCTCAGTGAGGTTCTGGTGCCTGCAGACCACATGCCGCCTGGAGTTGTCGCAGATGCAGGTCTGTGGGCAGCGCTGGGCAGCCGCGTACCAAGTTGGGCCCAGTGGAAGCAGCAGAAAAAGCAGCAGGACCAAGGAGACCCTTTGGGGCCTGGGAGACAGAGGGAGAGTCCATTGTGCACAGGAGCAGGGGTCCCACATTGTCCACTCACTGAGCCCAGGCTCTGGTCCTTTGGCCCCAGGGAAGGTGTCATCTCTCTGAGCCTCCCCACGCACCCCATGCAGCAGACACTGTCAGCCCTGTTTTATGCTGGAGGGAACTGAGGCTCAGAGAGGCCGCCTGGCACATCCCTGCAGCTGTCTGCCCAGTGGCTCAGTGCGGCCTTGCTAAATGGATTCTGTCGGTGCCCGGGCTGTGGTGAGACTCCGGGGTCCGGTGGGGGGAGGCCTGGACCTTCCGGTGTGAGCTTGGTGGCGGAGGGAGAAGCAGCCTGTCCTCCAGAAGCTGCATCCACCTCGAGAAGACGGCCCGGCAGCCAGAAGGGAGGGCTTAGGCCTGGCCGGGTTGTGGGGTAAGACTTGGGGCACAAGTGTTGTGGGGTCCGAGAGCCTTGAGGAGCCCTGGTGGCTGGTCCGAGCCCCCCGGCCAGGTGAGCCGGCACAGCTCAGCCCGCTTCTCTTCTGTTTACGCTCCTGCTGGCCTCCCTTCGTCTCAGTGCCACCGGCTGGCTGGGGCTGGGGTGGGGACCTGAAGGCCTGGGTTTGGGGCTGGGCTTCAGGCAGCGTCTTTCCACTTACCTGTCTGTCCACCCGTCTGTCCATCCACCCCCCTCCCCCGCTGGACCTCCTTAAGCCAAAACTTCAGCTACTGCCTGTTGCATCCTGCAGACAACCCCTGCCGCAGAGTCTCCTGGTCTCCCCAGGGTCACTGCCGACCGCCAAAGGGAACTTTCCAAAACACAGCTGGGCTCCGACACCCGCCGCGGAAAGCCCTCCAGCACCTCCCCGCTCCCTGTGGTGGGAAGTTCCGCTCAAACCCTTCGGGGTCAGCGCTTGGATCCTCGCCACCTGTGACACCCACGGCTCCCAGCTCTTCTGTTTTCAGCTCGGTCAGGGCCTCCGAGCAGCCTCTTCTGGTCCCTGGGCTGGGCCCCCACCCTGAATCTCCCCCATTTCCGCTCACTGCTTTGTCCCAGGGTCCAGCCCTGGCCTTGGAGCTGGTGATAGTCTCCAGTCTGTGAGGAGCCTGAGGCTCAGGGGTGGGGCAGGGAGGACAACTGGGAGGATGGAGAGATCCCAAGGACAAGCTTCCAGGGCTCAGAGTCCCCAAGGGACTAGCCACGGGAGCAGCCACATTCCCCCAGCTCCCTTCTTCAGAACCCACTTCGAGGAGACCCTGGAGAATCTCTGCCCAGGCAGGTCCTGGAGGCCCAGAGCGGGGCGGGGGCTTGACTTCAGCCGCTCAGCTTCTCTAATCCTCCTGCCCCCACCCCGGGGCCCAAAGACTCACCCCTCCATGCCACCTCCTAGGGCCAGTCCAGCCTGGAGGTGCAGCGCAAGGGAAAGGCCGCGTCTGTCCCTGTCTGGATGCTGGCAGGGGCCCCCTCCCTGCCCGCGGCCTGGCAGCAGGGGCAGGGCTGAATGGGAGGCATTGTGGGCTGCTGAGCCAGGCGCTGAGGTGAAGGAGGGGCGGGCAGGGGCTGGGCAGTGGCTGGAGTTACAGGGCCCCCTGCCCAGCGCCAGCTCAGGATCCTGGCCCAGGCCTGAAGGCCCACCGGCCCGGCAGGGAGGGGACTGGAGGGCTGTGGGACCCTGGGTGGGCTGTGCCAATGTGTGTGAAGACACAGCCCCCGTTTCCTGCTCTGTGAGAAAAACACAGAATTAGTAACTAGCTCAGAGTATTGCTGTGGGAATGAAGGTAGGCACCTGGCACACAGTAGGTCCTCAACAGTGATTAACTCTGTCCTTTCCTTTTGTGATTATGCCTTTACACACATTGTTCAATATTATACACACAACTTTCTGCATGCTTGTTCTCTCCCTCAACATCAGATTATTGGGTGCTGTCTTCTTAGTCATGCTCATTCATTTTGACTGCTGCATAGTATTCCACGGTATAAATATATCAATTTAACTTAATCTCTGCTACCTCCACGTTTTTGCTACTACAATGTTGCAAACAGTACACAAATAATTACCTACTTGGACACGCGCATTTTCAATGGAATCATTCATCCAATCATAGTAAAAATGTATGTATCCTTTAATTTTTCTGATGAAATTGCATCTTTAGCTTTTTCATTTGGGTTGGCTGGTTTGTTTTCTAAGCAGAAATAGCGCCGTGTGGCACGCAGCCTTCCGCACATGCCGTGTCCCTCAGCAAGTTCCCTACCAACAGGATCACGGTCCACAGAGTCACAGCTTTCTTCCCTCAACAGTGTGTCTATGAGACTCACCCATGACTCGTATTTTCTTAATCCGTCCATTTCCTCTTTTGGATAGCATTCCATTCTGTAAACTCTCCACCGCAGTGGCGCGCGGCCAAGGCGAGAGCAGTTGGCCCCAAATGCAGGCAACACGGGGTGTACCATCCGCAGGGAACCTGAGTGCAGTGGGACCGACCAAAAGCTGGTCTGCTGCTCACCATCATCCACTGGCAATGCCAATCGCTGTCAACACTGAACTGTCCCTCCCTGCGTGGGCAGACCATTGCCACCTCTGCCTCACGGAACCTCAACCCTTACCCGGCCCACTCTTGGTGGGCATCTGGGTTGTATCCCGGGCAGGGCGAATAGGAAGTGCTGCACACCAGGTTTGCACACTTTTTTCATGAACATATCACAGCCCATTTCTGTAAGGATATATATACACACACATACCTACTGGTGGAATCGCTCGTTTTAGAATACATTTCAGCTCCAAGGGAGCCTGCCAGTTCCCCGAAGCAGGTGCATCAGTTTACACGCTCACTAGTGGTGTCCGAGCATTCCGACTGCTTCACTTCCTCACCAATGCTTGGTATCATTTGTCTTTTGTATTTTTTTATTTATTTCAGAGTTAGGGGAAGGGAGGGAGAAAGAGAGGGAGAGAAACATCAATGTGTGAGAAATACATCAATCGGTTGCCTCTCGCACGCCCCCAGCTGGGGACCTGGCCTGCAACCCAGGCACGTGCCCTGACTGGGAATTGAACCGGCAACTTTAACTTCGCAGGCCAGCGCGCAATCCTCTGAGCCACACCAGCCAGGGCTGCCTTTAGTATTGTAGCCATTCCAGTGAGGATGTAATGGTATCACACTGTGATTTCAATATGCGCTTCTCTGAAGACTAATGAAATTAAGCAGCTTTTCATGTTTTTTGTGAAGTGCTCATTCTAGGCTTTTGCTCATTTTTCTATTGAGTTGTCTTTATTACTTTTTAGAAACCACATATTCTGGGTTATTTTAATATATACACTGTAATTGCTTTCTTTCCATGACTTGCCTTCATTTTACTCCCTTGTGATGCCTTTTGAAGAAGAGAAACCTGTGCTTGTCGCTGCGTAGTGTCCTTTGCCCGAACACCCTACAGGAATGGCAAACCAGGAGGTCACACGGAGATCAATTTATTCATCTTTTCCTTACTCCTGCTGTCTTGAAGGCATCTATCCCCTGAAAGATCTATAGTTTTCTCTCTTACATTGAGTTTAATTTTTTTGGTGGTAAAATATACATAACATGAAATTCACCATTTTAGCCATTTTATGGGCACAGTTCTGTGGAATTGAGTACGCTCACGATGCTGTGCCACCGTCCAGTTCCAGAACTTTTCCATCATCCCAAACCGAAACCCTGTCCCGTTACACACCGACTCTGCGTTCCACCCTCCCCCAGCCCCTGGTCGCCGCTCCGACTGTTTGTCTCTATAAATGGGCCTTGTCTCTCTCTGAATGCAAGGTGCCTCATGCAAGGGGAATCACTACTACTTGTCCTTTGACGTCTGGCTTCTTCCACTCAGTGTGATGTTTCAAGGCTTGTCCACGTTGCAGCACATATCGGGTTGTCACTCCTTTTCACGGCCGAGCAATACGCTGTTGTATGTGCAGAGTACATTTTATCTGTTCGCCTGTGGACGGACACCTGGGCTGCGTCCTCCTCTCAGCCACGCTGAGCAGGGCCGGGGTGCACGTGGGTGTGCGAGTATCTGAGCCCTGCTTTCACTTCTTTTGGGTACAGCAGCTTCAGGTGAAGCCCCTCCCGGTTTTCCACCCTTGTCTTATTCTCTCCCTGCCCTCTCTACCCAGAGGCAACCAACCACTTTCATGAGATAGTATAACTTCACTACAATATACGGTAATAAAATGTTAAGTATACTGAACAGTGTATATTATTTTGCAACTTGGTCTTTTCGGTCAGTGTTTTCAAGATTCATTCACATGGACGCAGGTAGCTTCTGGCTTAACTGCCGCCTATCACTGCATGCGCATGCTAAAACTTAACCATCCTCCTACCGATGGCCATTTAGGTTCTTTCTTAATTTCCTGGTCTCCCTTATCACACTGACCTTGCACTTGCCTCCTCGTGCCCGTGTGCAAGCTGCTCTGAGGTAGAACCTTAGAAATGAAATTCGGGGGACAGGCTCTCTGAATTCCCACTGGTGCTAGTGCCTGCCAAGCTGCTCTGGAAAGCAGGTTTATCAGTGCGGCACCCCTCCAGCCACAAGCAGGACGTGCTGGGGCTGGCGTGTCGGCTTCTCCTTCTGTGGAATGCCTGTGCACACGCTTCGCCCAGCTTTCGGTTCATGGTATGTGCTTAACATGAGTTCTTCTTTTATTGCTGTATGTCACTAGGTCTTTCTACTCTATCACTTTTTCTTCCATTTTATGGTATTTTTCCATCATTGCTTTACATTTTTTGACATGGGCAAACTTTCTGATGGTTAAAACTTTTTGCGTCAAAAAACGCTCTCCTGTGTTTTCCTTCCTTTTGAAGAATATGGCTCTTAACGTGGATGGACCTGGATCACCTTGAATGCTTGGTGCTTCCACCCCGCCCTGCCCCCTGCCTGTCCCAGACTAAGCCCCACCTGTGTTGGTCACAGCGCTGTCACATACACACACACGCCTAAGCAGACGCGAACTTGCTAATGGTGTGGCGCTGAGATTTTCTTCACCCAGCCCTGCGGAGGGCCCACCTGTGGCGTGCATGGTGTGCACGTGACCCTCACTGACAAGGTGTCACTGTGGCAAGCTGTTCCAATGGGCCGCTTTGCATTTGATCCGTTTCCCAATAGTGGTCTGTGAGCCATTTCTGGGTTCTGGCCAGCACCATGTGCTGCTAGGCGTGCCCTGCCCAGGTTTCCTGGGCTTCTCCAGTCCAAGCTCAGAGCAGACTTGGCAGTTTGGCCCCGAGCGGTGGCTGTGCTCCCTTTAGTGGGAATGGCCTGGGGCTGAGCGGGCTCCCTGCATGCAGGGGTCCTGGGCCAGGGTGTCTGTGATCTTGCAGATCCCACATCTCACTGCTTAGGGACCGGCAGCCTGTGCAAGCTTAGGGTTGTCTGTAGTTTTGGGGAGCATTTGAGTCTGGGGGGAAATTCCAAAGGCTGCAGCTTTCTCAGAAAGCAGAAAGTCGGAGGCTTCTCGGCCCTTCTCTGCACCTGGAGCTGGTCGGGGGCCCTGACAGCCGAACTGATCTGAAGGACAAGTGGGGCCAGGGCAGTTGGAACCCACTCGCTCGCCTGGGACCGAGAGGAAAGGACCGCCAGGCTGGAGCACCTTGGACAGGACACTACTCAGTTTCAAGCCTGTCTCTCTGGTCAAATATCACCTGTGAGAAGCCCAAGTGGAACCTCAAGACTCAGTTCTTGCATCTGTTTATGTTTAGAACATGCAACAATGTCTATTATGTAGAGTTTTACAAGCTAGTTCCTGAGTCTCTCCACACACAGGCGAAACTAAAGCGTGCTGTGTAACGCTGCCTAGAGTAGGGAAATTATCCCTAAAAATGCTCAACCAGGCGGCCAGTTCATCCGCTGCCCTCCAAGATCACGAGGACGAACGTGATAGACGGACTGTCCCCGCTGAGCCTCGGCTCCCCCACTCAGTACCCCTCCCCAGACCCAGATCAGCAGCACGTTTCTTGTCAACGATCCTTAAACGTCCAAAAAGACTTTCATTGTCATCGTCCCCTACAGAAATCTGGGACGCAGGCCTCTTAGGAGTCACCAGAAAACGTGCTGGTGTGTGAGGCGCAATGTCATGGAAAGCAAGACTGCTCATCCTCGAAAATGTCGGCGGGGGTTTCCTTGTGAACGATCTTCCTGAAGACCCTGTTCCCACCAGGCCGCGCGGCCTGAGCCTTGACAATCTCATCTGCCACCGCGACCTCCCTCCCGCTGCATCCCTAACCCTTGAGGGCTGCCCTGCCCTCACTGCCCACTGTCCCCACGGTGGGCCAGGACTGCCGGTCTCCTGCCCAGGACTGGGAGCTCCTCAAAGGCAGCCTGTGGCCCCAGGACTCAGGACAGAGCCTGGCAGAGCACGGGGGTCGGCACCTGCCTCCTGCCACATCGCCTGTGTGGGGAGCGGCAGGGGAAGACATCTCCTCTGCCACTTGGCCAAGAAAGAAGTCACTCGAGTGATCCGCAGCCAGTAAGGAAATGCTGCCCCTAAGAAAACTTGGGGGGACCTCTTCGCTCTGTGGATATTTCGGGGTACATGGTGTGGAGGTTCAGCCGGGCTGCCCTCACACCAGGTGGAGCAACGACAGGAAAGGCTCTCCCAGGACGGCCTCCATTCCAGGCCTCAGGGCCAAACACCCATCAGGTGCTTCCCAGCCCGGCCCCTCCCCGTGAAGATCCAGGGCAACCAGACTGTGAAGAGAGCGGGCCTGCGGCACGACCTAGACAGGGTCCAGCCCAGCCAGGTCCGTGCATGGAGCAGTGTAGGGACCCATGAAGCTGTGGACCAGACGGGGTGAACAGTGAGATGGGGCCATGCAGATGACAGGGACCCCACTCAGGACCTCCACTGCCCGGAGAGGGAGAACCCCCTCCCCCACTCCCACAGGTCGGGGCGACCCCAGTACCCCCAGCCCCTCACCCGGTGGAGGGGAGCCGGCACGCCCACACAGGACGTATCTGGCCTCGGTGGGAGAAACCTGCCCCACGTGGGGACACAAGGTTGGCACGCGGATTTCTTGGCGAGACAAGACTGCGCCTTACAGACCGAGGCCCCGAAACCGGCTCATGTTGGGTGAAGTTCCTCAGGTCCCCACTGTTGCCACACACGACTTTATTTGAGAAGCCTCGGGCACAGCCCAGACACAGAGAGCACAAAGGGGAAAGCACAGGGCGCCATGGGGCAACTACGGAGGTGGCGGCCATCGCAAGCCCATCTGTCCCCACACTGCTCCCACCCAGGTCCTTTGAGAGCTCCCTAGATGGAGCTCAGGCAGCAGTGGGCCCTGCCCCTGCCCCCCGGGCTGGAGAACAGGTCTGGGCCTCTCCAGGTGCCCTTCCATCGCGGCCACAGGCCGGTCACAGACATCTCAGCAGCCAGGGTAGGGCCCACTGGGTCTGCAACCAGCACCGGCTAAGCACCTCCTGCTCCAGGACGCCCCGGTGTCTGCCCACTGGCTTCCTGTCCTGTCCCCATGGCACAGGCACCAGGGTCTGGCCCTCTGCTGACCACCCCACGGCTCCACCCTGGCCGTCTCTGCCTCTCCTGCTGAGGGATCAGCACAGCAGGGATGCACGGCGGCGACTTGCTCGCAGGAAGCAGAGGCAGCGGCTGAGTGAGCAGCCCGGCAGGTTGGGGTGCAGCCCAACCTCAATGGGAAGTTGGGGCGGGGGGACCACGCGCACAGACAGCAATGCCCCAGGCTTTGGTCCAGCCTAGGAGGGCAAGGAAGCAAAGTGAGTGGAACAGCCACAGCCAGGAGCCTGAGGCCCAGATCGGCACAGCGCCCTCAGATGGCCGTGAATGTAACGGCAGAGCAGCTCACAGCGCGCAGCCCATTCACCTGCGGCCAGCTCCCCTCCAGAGAACCAGGGCCGGCCCAGCAGGGAGACGTTAATAACCCCAAACCCCGGCAGGAAGCACATAGCGGCACGCACACCACACCGACACACATACTCGGGGACCAGCACGACACATGTGACAAAGACCCTCCCTGCTCTGGCCAGAGTCCTTCATCTGAGTCCCTTCCCAAGTCCCTGGCCCAGGCTGAGGGGCGGGGAGAGGCTGCTTCGCGTCTGGGTCTAGACCTTGTGCAGCGTCTGCAGCAGGCTGTGGCGGGCGAAGGAGCAGGACTCCAGGGCACCGTTGGGCCTGCGGGGAAAGAAGGGTCAGTGGGCGGGGCGAGCCGCTGGGAGGGGGGGCTGGAGCTCAGTGGGCAGCACAGGGGGTAGGGGCCACTTTGGAGGCTACAAACGTTCCAGAGCCCATTTTTCTAATTTTCACAATGATTTTTCAATGGAGATGCAAATGCTGGTGGGGGTGGCACTTCCTTTCTCCTCTGCCCCCATCACCCCCCACCTCGACTTTCTCCCAAGGTGCTGGATTCACTCCTAGTGCAGCTTGTCAGAGCCCCTGGAGACAACTTTGCCCAACTTCTTGGTCAGGCAAATGGGGAGACTGAGGCCTGAGGGAGGCCAGGTCAGCTGAAGCCACACAGGGCCTCTGTGAGGACAGGGGACAAGCCTCCCCACCCACCCGTGGGGGGTCCCGGCAGGGCCTGGAGGCTCCTCGTTACTTGGCTGTGGCCAGTGCCCCACCACGCCCAGGACCCTCCAGGACAAGGACAAGCCTTCCACATCTCTGGGCCCCAGGGCAGGGCCTGCGGCTGTGGAAGATCAGTAGGGCTGGGACCCCGGGCCTAGGTTGCTGTGGGAATGGACACCGAGCTGCACTCAGGGACGCTGCTGAGCACAGGTCCCCAATCAGCCTGTGATGGGGACAAACTCCTAACTGACCTTGGTTTCCTCATCTGGAAAATGTGCAGTGTGACATGTCCTCTGTCTCTCACAGAGAAAGGCTCTGAGCCCTGTGTCCTCAGCTGGGCGCAGAGGAGGAGGCCTCACAGGACTGGTGGCCAGGCAGGAGCAGTGACACCCAAGCACAGATGCCAAGAGCCTGAGAGACACGAGGGGCCTCTCACGAGCCCGAGTGCCCAGGCCAGGGGAGCCTCGGCTGACCACAGGAGCTGACGTGGGCACACTCACTTGGTCACGAACGCCAGCAGCAGGGGCGCGAGGGCCTTGGGGAAGTAGTCCTGCTGCACCATGTGGTTCAGCGTCATCAGGGGGCCATACAGGTTGGCAATGGCCTTGACCTTGTCTTCACTCTGCAAGGGAAACACACCGAGCGGAAGGTGAGCTTCAAGGTCCCCTGGGGGACTGTAGGTTTCCACCAACCAGCCCCTGTTCAGAGAGCCCCACGGCCAAGGTCAAGCTGAGTCCCATCATGAAGACCAAGGCTGTTTTAGCAGAGCCAGGCCCAGGACAGTGTGGGTGACAGGTCCCAGCAGGACTCGTGTGCGAGGGGCGGCGGGCATGGCCAGCATACCCACGGTGCACTCCCCATCCCCACCTCCCGGCCGCCACTCCTCCAGACACACCTTGAGCAGCCCCATGTGGATGAGGAGTCTGGTGAGGAAGGCGTTGGAGTTGAAGGATGACGAGCTGAAGGCCTTCTTCATCAGGGCATCTGTGGGGCAGAGAGGGCAGGGGCAGGGTGCTTACTGCACCAAAGGGCTGGCCACAGGCCGAAGGGCCTGCAGCACCCCGCACCCGCCCAAGCTGGGTCCTGGGTCCTGCCTCCTGCGCTACTCAGGACGTGAACACAGGCGGGAGGACGTGGACACAGGTACCAGGCTGAGGGGACAGCTAGCAGCAGGGGAAGGGTTCAATCGACTGGCTATGACACCCTGGCCGTTCCCTGTCCTGGCCTCTTAAGTAAAATGGGCTCGGGGACCTGGCACTGGGGTGGGGTGGAGAATAGGTGACGCAGGTCCCCCCGGGGGAGGTTTCGGCTGCCCGTGAAGGTGAGGGAGCATGGGCAGGGGAGAGAGGGAACAGAGCGGCCGGGGGCCTGCAGAGACCCCTGCAGCATCGCTTCAGTGCCGGGCCGTCCTGGGAGGCAATTCAGGTACCTGGTTCTCACCCATGCGCGCAGGGCTGGGGCCTCAGGGAGCAGAGCCAGAGACTCCAACCTGGCCCTCACCTGCCTGCCCGGCCTCGCCTCCCGCGGACCCTCCTGCCTCAGCGCCCACGGTGCGCCCACCCCGGACCAAGCATCGCACGCGGCTCCGGCTTCCACCCTCTTCCCTGCGCCGTGCCGCTCACCCGCAGGCCCTTCCTCTCCTCTGCCTAGCGGGACCCGGCCACCCTTGGGGGCTCAGACGCATGGCGACAAGGTGAAAGGCTGACGCAGGTAACGAAGGACGAGGTGGGGACAGGAAGTCAGGATGGAGCTCGGGATGGGGCTGGGCCAGGGGAAAGGTATGGGGAAAGCACGGGGCCTCCGGGCGGAGGGGACCCCACCGGCAGAGGCTCAGAGGTGGAGACAAAGGCTCAGCTCCCCTCAGCCCTCCTCTGACAGGATGGTCCCACGAAGGCCTCGGGGCCGCAACCAGCTGGGCCTCCCATGGTGGACGCCAGCTGGCCCGCGTTCTACCTGCACACAGCTGTGTGACTCTGGGAAAGACCTCGGTTTCCCCATTTACGAAAAACAGAAAGGAGAGCACCGGGCGAGAACCCAACAGGAACAGGTGGGAGGGCCGGAGAGGCGCTCACGCAGGAGCGCTGGAGCAGAGGCGTTCCAGCCACAGAAATGTCACTGAGCCCGGGAGCCGCCAAGAGGTAGCAGCCATCCCAGACCCACAGCCCACGTTACCTACTGCGTCCTGTACTGCCATCCTCACTGTGGCCTCGTCCTTGAACACAGAGGACACCTTCAGGAAGGCGGAGACCACCTTCTCCGGGTCCGATGTGTCAATCTGAAGGCACAGGAGACAGCGGCTGGTCAGCAGAGGGGACATGTCTGGGCCCCACTGCTGCCTCGAAGAGGCCCCGGCACGACGCGGGCCTCCGTGGGGCAAGGACGGGTCCTGCTTCACCCCACGCTGTGCCCTCGCCCCATGCTATACCCACAGCCTGGCCTGGCCCATACAGGCGTGTAACGTGTTCAGAGCGAGTCACTGAGCAGCAGTTCGCCCTGGGACTCGGTGACCCCCTCCTCGTAATCTAGCCCAGACACCCAGAATGCCACGGAGCTCGCCGCAACAGTCCCGATCACAGAGGACTGGGGGTAGCATCGGTGTCCAGAAACGGGGCTGCCAAGTGCTGCAGCCGCTCAGTGGGACACGGGGCACGAGAAGAGTTCTATCGCCCCAGGAAAACAACAAGCCAGCGAGCGAAAAGGTGGGCCACAGGAGGGCTCTCTCACATAACCTCATTGACCATGAAAAACAAAGTACAGATCCAACGTAAGGGAACCAGCCAAAACGCCAAGCCCACTGAGAGCGGGGCCGCTTCGTTTCCGTTTGTCACTCAGCCTCCTGGGGCCGCAGACTTCTCATCGGACAGGAAGAGTAACAGGGTATCCATTTCCAGTTCCCAAGGGCATTAAATAAAACCATGCTCCACGAGTCCTCAGAAGAGTGCCCGGCAGACAGCAGATGCTTGACAATCATCTCAGAATAAATGAACGAATGCAGGAAGGAAGGAATGGCCGACCCGCCTGTCCGATAGACAAGTGAGGCTGGAGCGAGGGCCACCTCCCTGCAATACACCTGTGCCAGCCGCAGGAGTGCTGGGCAGATTGTTCTAGAAGCAGCTGGTCCTACAGAACATGCAGAAGGAAACCTAGGGGGTGTGTGTGTAAGAAATTCCAGTCCTCTGAGGTGTGGCAGGCCTGCATACCCTGTAAGCCAGAGGTCCCCAAGCTTTCTGGCACCAGTGACTGGTTCTTGGAAGACAATTTTCTCACGGACAGGGGTCGGGGACGGGGGGAGACGGTTTTGGGACGATTCAAGCTCATCCCCTGCTGTGTGGCCTGGTTCCCAACAGGCCTGCCCACTGCTGGTCCATGGCCTGGAGGTTGGGGACCCCAGCTCTAAGCCAAGTGCGCTAGCATTGCCACACTCGTTTACCTGCTCGTGTAGAAGAAGGAACGCGTGGCAGCACCCCCACCCCCGCGGACAGCCTTCCCCTCCCAGTGCCCTGTGCCCTGCTCGTCCCTTTTCTCCGACAACCCAGCGGGCAGGCGTGCGGTCGAAGTGCTCATACCTGCTGGGCTATCAGCACGGAACTCTTGGGCCCCAGGCGCAGCAGCTTCTCCGGAGAGGGGAAAGCCAGGAAAGTGGAGATGTCTGCGGGAGGTGGGGAGGACAGTGCGGGAGCTGGTTCCTGAGGGACAGGTGACACAGGTAGCACTGTAGAGGTCCGAACCCGGACTCCTCACCCAGAACACCTGCCAATCACTGCTCAGAGTCTCGAATTCTTCCTCCTGCTTGGGTGCAGTTCCCCAGACACTGGCCCAGTGGGCTCCCGGTGCACAGGCCACCTCCCTAGGACTTCAACAGCCTGGCGAGACCACGTGGGCCTACGCCATGACATGCGATGCCCTAGGAATGGCTGAAAAGGCACACGGGGACTAATGTGGACCCACCAGGAACTGGAGTCTAGCCCAAATAAGCATTGCCAGTGAGCTGCAGAGGTGCCCGGGGGACACGGAACACTGAGAAACACTAGCTATTTATTCAAGTGCTTCCATAGAATTGGAAAAGCCAAAGTCAACAAGAGTCGTGGGGCGGGGTCTTTCCAACCCAAAGTTCTCCAAAAGCTCCATCCGGGAACCTGGGCGGGAACAGGAGCCCATGAATTAGGCCACGGCAGGCTTGACTCTGCCAGCCTCCTGGCCGGGCGGAGGCACCGGGTGCCCACACTGGGCCACGGTCCCAGCCAGTCTGTGGGGCAGGCGGCTGTCCCCGAAAGTCATCAAGATCCTCTGCTGATGGGTGGGAAAAAGAATTTCTATTTATGCCTATTCTTTATTCTTTCAGAAGTACATACGTACATCTTATACATAGCGTAGCAGAGATATGTATGCTATTACTTCTAAGGGAATGTATCTGTACTGTGTTTAATACAAATAAAGCAAAAATAGTTTGTGGCCGCTGTGTTTAAATTCCACCCTATCACATGGCCCCATGAAGACATTGGGGACGCGTGGTTGGGGACTGGGTTCTGACCCTTGCAAACAAGGAACTCACCCCACTATTAGGGTCCAGAATCTTCCTTGATGGTGTGGCTGGCTCCTCGCCTTGCCCTCCCTGCTGCGGCTCTTCCTCCTCCTCCTCCTCTTCTTCCTCTTCATCTTCCTCCTCCTCTTCCTCCTCTTCTTCTCCTTCCTCCTCCTCGTCCTCCTCATCCTCATCCTCACCCTCATCATCACTGCAGAGGGGAGCTGGCTAAAGCAGACCCTCCCTGCCCAGTGGCGCATGTTGGCTCTGAGGCCTGGCTCTGTGAACCTAGCTGGGCAGCTGTCCCCAAAGTGGGGACAAGTGGGTCACCAGGGAGCCTGTCACTCACATCTCGTCACCTAGGAAAGCCCATGCTGAGAACCAGATCTCATCCCTGTCATCAAGCAGCCCCCAGACCCACACAGGGAAGGGAGAGGACTGCCGTGGGGGCCCAGGGTCTGCCAGGAACACTGACCAGGCTGAGATGGCCAAGACTGTGCCCCCACCCTCTGCTTCTGGGGCAGGGGAGAGGCGGGGGTTTCTGTGTTCCCTGAGGAAAGCTGTTCTGTCATTCCCTTGGACCCCGAGCCTCCTGAGCCCATCCCCGGGTCCCCAGTTCACAGTCGCGGCACAGGCTCCAGCGGTGAGGGCCCGCAGCTCTGACCAGCGAATGAAGCCGGCTCGGAGGTGGAAGGGGCGGAGGGCGACGGGCGCTCTCTATGGGAGGAGGCAGCCACCACAGCCCACCCCTGCCTCCAGTGGGCCCTGCAAACCCGGGGGCCCCATCCTCCTGCACCTGTCCTCCCTTTCTAGTCAGTCTCTGAGACCGATGTTGAGACCAACCCTGGGCCCTGGCCTCGCTGCCGGCCACCCTGCCTTCCTGTCAGCATGCGCTCCGCCCTCGCCCCTCCTGGACTCTCCCGCTCTCCAGGGAACCACGCCCCAGCCCTCCTTGTCCCTCTGCAATACAATAATTGGATTATTCTTGACCCCTCGCCCTACTACAATGATGTTCCAGGAGCCAGCAACCTTCACTGCCTTAATCTTATATCCCTCATGCCTAGCACAGCACTGGGCACACAGCAGGGATTCAACCAATAATCTTTAAATGAACAATACGAACAAGTCACTAAACACCCACAGTTCCCTACCTGAGGGACGCCAGCACCTTGGCCATGCCGAAGCTGTCCAGCACCTCCCGGAGCTGCTCACAGCCTTCTTCTCCCAGGGTATTGCCTGGCCGCAGGGAAGGGAGCAGGGGTCAGGACAGGCACCGGGCCCACCCAGCAGGCCAGTGCTGGGGCCACCCCCACTTTACCATTGAGGTCCAGTTTCTCCAGCTCGGCCTTGTCTGCCACGGCCTCAGCCACGGCCAGCGCAGCATCCCTCTTGATTTCACAGAATGACAAGTTCAGCTCCTAAAAATAAGAGGAAGGGGACGTGGCAGGCAGGCACGTGGGCCCGTAGACCAGGTCCTAGTCTGAAGCCTCCGTTTCCCCAAGGAAGGGTAAGAGAGGCTGTCCTGTAGAGGGCCAGAATGACACCAACAATGAAAATGTCACTCACCGGTGATACGCCGGGCACTCAGTATGTTTACCGACCCTCACCATGGTGACCTACTCCACCCACGGCCGCCCCCCCCATTCTGGAAAATGGAGATGCCGCGGCTCAGGGAGCTGAAGGGACCGGACCACAGCCTGCGGGAGGGTGTGGAAGAACCCGGCCCACGTGCGTCTGAAGACCAGACCTTCTGCTATCTCCCTGCTCCCCACCTCCCCCGGCCAATGTGGGGGAACCTCCACCCCCAAAGGCACCTTCAGCTTGGGCAGGCCCCCGCGGACGGCATCTGCGATGGCAACTGCGCCCCTGGAGCGCACCAGGCAGTCCCCAAAGTTGATCACCTCCACCTGCCGCAAGGCCTTCAGTGTCTGTGGGGAGGAAGTGGGGGCTGGGGTGAGGACGCGAGCCTCACCCCGGCCCCTGGGAGCCAACGTCGCCCTGGCCTCCGGCGAACCCCCTCCTGTTTCCGCATTACAGCCAGTGTCCTCTTCCTGAAACACAAATCTGGCCGCGTCACACCTCTGCTTAAAACCCTCCATGGCTCCCTATTACTTCCAGGGGGAAGTCTCAAGGGCTCAGCAGGGCCACATGGTCCACTCCCTGCATCTCCTGATGCCCTTACACAGACTCTGAACCCGTCATTTCACACCAGGACCACTGAGCAAGGCTTCCTCCCGTTCCTGGGCCTTCTTACCTGCTGCAGACCCGGGCCTGAAACCTCCCTTCCACCCTCTTTGTCCAGAAAAAGTCCACTGGCCAAAATGTGACCTCTTCCAGGAAGCCTGCCTTGAGTCTCATGGGAATTTCTGGTGTGATCCCCAACTCTCGCACACACCCCTGCTGACCCCACACAGTGGCAGGACTAGCATTTGGGGGACTCGTGGAACCCCGTGAGGCCACTGGGGGCCGTGGGGCCCTCATACAGAGAAGCCCTAACACCCAGCCAGGCACGTGCCCACGGGCCTGCGCCGTCACCGAGCAGCTGTTCCCTTCCCTCCTTAAAAGAAGCGCTCTGAGGCTGTGTCTTTGACTCAGCTCTGTGAGGCCCGTGACTGGCGCAGGGCGGGGCACTAGACGAGCTCAATAAACAGAACAACGAAGAACACTATTAGGCCTCACGTGTGGCCTCGGGGTTGCCCGGAGCAGCTCGGGAGGAAGGCAGGGCGGACACTCGGCGCTGCCTGAGATGGGTGCAAGCAAGCTAGCTCCTGACACACGCCCTATTCTGGGCATGTTTACACAGCTGGACCCTGGGGTACATACCCGGTAGGCGGGGAGGGGGCAGAATGGCCACCTACTGATGGGTTCCCTGCAAAGGCAACAGCAGGATCCTGCCACTGGGGCCCAACCTGGCCCTGCCGAACCTGCCTTACCTTGGCCATGGCCACAGCGCCCTTCTCAGTGAAGGTGTTGTCATTCAGGTTGATGACCCGCAGCAGGGGGTTGATGGCGAAAGCCTGGGCCAGGGCAGTGATGCCAGGGTGATTGATCCCATTCTGGGGCATGTGGACCTCCTCCAGAGTCCCGATGATCTGCGAGAGCAGGAGGGGGACAGCAGAGAGGTCGGCCCTGAGCGCCAGGTGCGGGCCCACGTCCGTGAGGGAGGGCCGGATGGCACACAGACACAGGGAGGGACTGCTATCTGCCCAGGCAGGGGCTTGACTGTGAATGTTCTCGGCAGATCAGATCTCAAAGTGGGCCTTTCAACATGGCTGCATCTGAGCCATCCACCACCTCATGAGGGAGACCCACTTGGGATTAGGATCTCCACTGAACACAGAAGGCTAGGGACCAGAGAGGCTAAGTGACTTGCCTGGAGTCACACAGCTCTAGCGCAAGTTTCTTAGTCAGGTGTCCTCCATGCTGTGGGGACCCTGGGCTCTGGTTCGGTAGCCGGCCATGGCCCTTCTCTGCATAATGCAGCCCCACTTGCCCTTTCTGACTTGGCACTCCCCTGCCCCACTTCTATGACTGACATCCCACACACCATGTCTTGGGCATGAGGAGGGTCTTCCCTAACCCACCTGGCCCTTTTATACCCAACCTTTTCTGACACTTCCTTCTCCCAGCCTGGAACATTCCGTCTCCTTACTTGTTGGCGTCTTCTCGGTAGGCTGACTACTGTGCATCGTATAGCTCTTACTTTGGAGGCCTCTTCCCGTGGGAGGGCTTCCTGGATCCCCCAAGCACCACCCAATGCTCTTCCTCTGGGTCCCCAAAGTTCCCTGCCCTTCCTCTAGCATAGTGCTCACAACGCTGGAATACCAAAGTCTCCTCCTTGTCTGCACTCCATCCGTCCCTGAGCTCTCGCGGCTCAGCACGGAGAAGAGGCTTGCCCTAGGTCTCCCAGCTAAGCTGCAGGGCTGGGATGGACTCCCAGGACTGTTGGTGAGGTGAGCAGGATGGGCAGAAACCACTCACCCCAAAAGCGTCTGCCAAGGCAGTAGCTCCGTCGTTCTCCAGACGGTTTCTGCCGGCCACGAAGACCTTCAGGGCCAGCGGCTTGCCCTGGGCACTGGACTTCCGGTAACACTCAGTCAGAGCGGCCGCCAGGATCTGCGGAGGAAGAGGCAAAGGGCCCGGGCCTAGCCAGGAGGCCCTTCCCCCAGCAGGGCAGCCACGCAGCTAAACCGGTCTTCAACACCCTACACCACCCACTGGTGGTGGGTGCCGGGACAAATAAACTGCTCAGAAGCTCAGAGGTCACCCCTCACACATGCCCAGCACTCTCGAGTTTACAAAGAGCCTTTTTATCTGTTGCTTCACGTGTGGGTCCCACCACGTTAGAGTTTAGGCTCACGTTAGAGATGGGGGACCAAGGGCCAGAGGGGAGGACAGACCAACACTGGGTGACCGACTTTAAGCCAGGTCCAGGGAAGGGTAAGCCCTCTATCAGGTGGGGACCCTCATAGGTCCCTTTCCAGCTGAAATAACTCAGGCTTAGGGATGGACAGACACTCTCCTATGGTTACTAAGCAAGTGGCAGACTCTGGACCAGAACCCTCATCTTCCAGTGCCTCTTCCACACTCCCCAGTATGTAAGGGGAGCTGGCCGAGGGGACCATGGCCCCCCTGCACCTGTCTAACACACCAGTGTCCAGGCCAGCCACACAAAGCAGGGTCTCAGCTGCTGGGAGCAAAACCCTAACACCCAGGTTTCCTTGTCCTTAGGGTGCTGCCTGGAGGCAGCCCCAAAGTCTCAGCTCCTGGGCAGAGGTGAGGCAGTGGGTGGAAAACGGAAGCCTTCTATAAGGATATCTCTGGCTCCCTGGCACACTATACTCCAGGTGGGGCTGGACCTGTTTTCTGTCCCGATTCAAACTTATTTGGGTCGTAACACACACTAAGCCTATTGCCCAGTTAGGCTGAGGGGAGGGCTGGCTGAGACGGGCACGGGAGCTCGGCCCTTGCGCTCCCCCTTGGGACAAGGAGTGACAGGCAGCTCTGCAGGGGAGGCCGCCCCGGCTCCTCGGCCTGGGGCACTGCAGGCATCACACGGGCTCCTCTTGCTGCTCTGACAGGGCCATGTGGATACAGGTTCAAATCCCACATCAGTCCCACAGTAGCTGTGTCATCTGGGGCACTCAACCCAAGATCTCTAAGCCCAAGCCTACTTATCTGATAAAATGGCAACAGCATCACACACCTGTCAGTGTGGGTGGGGGACTTAAGCTCATAGACCTAACGCACCTTTAAAGGGATGTCCCAGCTGCTGTCAATTCCTGTGTCCCAGCCCTTTTCTACTTTTGGTTGGAATGTCAGGGGGAGGACAGAAGGGAATCAGGCTGGCATGCAGTCTTTCTAGAATCTGGGCCTAACAGAGCCAGAAAGGAGCAGGAAGAGAATAAACAGCCTCCTTCCTCAGAGTGGGCTCTGAGAAGAGGAGAGGAGCCTTCCCACACTGACCAGCCTGGCTGATGGCAGGGTGGCAGAGGCAGGGACAAAGGTGAGTTGCGCCGTCTCTTTCTGGGCTCCCTCCCCACACGCACGGCCAGGCCTTAAGTGGCTCTGCCAGCTGTTCCTGGGCCACAGCAAGTCTAGGGACACCCAAAGCCTGAATTTTGCAGAGCCAGCAGGTCAGTGCAATACTGCCTCTGTGTTGCCTTGGCAACACCAGAATCGAGATGGTTGCTTGGCAACCCTACCCTCATGAACTCCATCTCCTCTCCCCACTGGCTACAGGCTGCCCCCTTTGAGGCCTTTCTCCTTTGAAGAGAGAAAACAGGCCAACCAACCTAGATGGTAGGTGGCCAGGGCACAGACTTCAGACGGAGGCAATGTTGTAGGGGACTTGGCAGGGAAGGAGGGTGAAGAGCAGTGGGGACGTGAAGGAGGGGGCTGCCGCACCCACCTTGCCACCCCCGATGCCCATGCCACAGTTGTTGAGCTTGAGTTCGTGCAGGGTGAAGCAGGCGGGGCTCTTCAGCAGGGCCTCAAAGCCTCGTACGCCGTCGGGCCCGAAGGCGTTGTCGCTTAGGTCTAGCTCCACCAGCTGGGCTCCAGCGGTGATGAGTCCCTCCCCTAGTGAGATCTGGGCACAGATGAAGCTCATGTCAGTGTCACAGCCACCTGCCAGGTGCTGCTTCTGTGCCTGGGGCACTCGGGCTGGTGGGGAAGGGCGTCAGTCCGGGGCTGCTAACTTATATTCCCAGGCCTGGAAACTCTGCAGGGGCTCCTAATTCTGCTGTGGAGTGAGCTTGGTGTATGTGGCGTGGTCAGGAAAGGCTTCCTGTAGGAGGTAACATTTGAGCAGTCTGGATGAGAATCAGCTGGTCAAACATGAGCGTCCAGACAGCAGGAAGAACATGAGCAGAGACACACACATAAAGTAGCATGCGCGTGCCTGGAGGAGCAGACATGGCAAGAAGGTGCTGAGCAATCCTGGGACCCTACTGGGCTGAGGAGGAGGCTCTGCCAGAGATTGGGGGGGAGGGCACGCAGGAATGGGGCGGGGCACAGATCGAGAGGCGGGGAGTCGAGGAGGGGAGGCACTGTCCCGCCTGGCCAAGGGGTCCCTGCGACCAGACCAGCGGGGAGGGAAGCAGCTGCCATGTTCACTTACCAGGGCCGGCGGGATCTCCGAGCGCAGCCGCCCCGTGAACATGTCGCTCCAGTGGCACCGCTTTGAAAGGAGGAAGGGGAGAGTGAGCTGAGGCCCTCGGAGGGGGTCTGTCAGCAGCACCTTGCCGCACGGACTTGGACCACACAGGACTTCTTAATTTGGGTTTGTCTGCGAAAAGCCGGCCCAGCCCTGGCCAAAGCCGGGGCCTGAGGGCTCAGAAAAAGCATCGGGAAGACCATGTGCTTAGCCCCTGGTTTTCTGGGAGGGGATCAGGGTGAGAGAACGGAGGTGCTCTAGGCCCCATGGCAGCAAGAGCTCCTTTGCAACAGCAGTTCCCCACACGGTGTGGGGGCAGCGACACGCGACGTGATTTTGGGCAGCGGAATAGGAACGCAAACACGGGATCCAGCAGCAGCGAGGCTCCTCTCTCTCCAAGTCTCTTTCCGACGTCCTGCCCCCCTCCGGAGGGTGACCTCACTTTGAGGCTGGCGGGTCCTGCCCACCTCCCTGCTTCCCGTGGAGCAAAGGAAGAGCAGGCCTCAGACACAGGGCCTTTGGGAGGCCTTATGGGTTGGAACACCTGTTGGGTTGTGTGCGTGAAGCCTCCCATTTACACTGAATAGAAGGGGTTAGGTTTGCTTTTCCGTTACTTCGAAGTGAGCTGACTTAAAGGCAATGTTGGGTAAATGACACAGAAGTGGAGGCCGCAGTGCCGGGTCGTGTCACACCAACCAGCATGGTTTAGTCACCACGGCGCACACAGTCCTACCGTCCAACTCAGCCGCCATTCGCCCGAAGTACCAACTCTGGCAGCTCTGGCTCTTCCTTGGCCAAACCTGGGATGACGGGACAGGGGGCAGCACCTTTCCCCTGAAAATCCAGTCCTCAAAGTTCATGAACTAAATGCAACCTCAAGTACTGCGGAAACTGGTTTGGTGTAAGAGCTGAAGCAAATCACGGACACACCTGGACCTCAGGGGGCGCTCTACACCGGTCTGTTCAGTGGGTCGCCCCAGCACATGGGTGCTGAGGGCCCAGTGTGCCACAGCCCCCCACACCTGGCCTCGCACCCCGAAGCCCCACAAAGCCAGCACTGGTGGGCTGCGGGCTGACAACCCCCCCTCTACCCCAGGTACCCGACCTTCGACATGGGCTTCAGGCCTCACCGCCAACAAGACGGCGGCAGAGCAGTGAGGACGCTGGACTGATATCTGGGCTCCAAGTCCCGCACACGCCCGAGGTGAGTGACCGTGAGCCACACTTTTCTCATCTGTCAAGATCGAACTTGTGCACGTGGCACAGGGGATACTATCTGCCACCAGCATGTGTCCAGAGCATCACAGGCATCAAGGACCGCTCCCATCTGCCCTGTCCCAAGGCACGGGGTCTGCACAGGCCGAGCATCTCATGACACAGCAACCTCTCAGGTAGGAAAATCTTTTCATGACGGAGCCCAGACTCAGCAGAGCTCAGTGCAAGGCCATGTCATGCAGGTGGGGCGGTGGTGCTAGAACCTGAACCCAGGCCCCTGGATGCCAAAGCTCAGCTGCTGCAGCCTCCAGGGCCAGACCACACCTTCTCTGTTCCTGCCTTGCACAGGTCACAGGTCACTGGGAAGGGCTAACCTCTTCTGCAGGAAAAGTCCCAGCTTCTGCTCCAGGAAAGGCCTCCCCGGGCAGGAACAGCCACTTCCTGGGCTGTTAACCTGGCTGGTCTTCCCCAGGAGAAAGCCACCAAGGGCCACTTCCTCAACCAGCCTCAGGCCCTCACTGGGCAAACCCCACTTTCTCTGTGGCCCCCAGTGTTGTATTCCTTCCCCTTCAAAAAGCACAGCGGTGCCACAGAAGGAGCACTGGACTCAGGCGTGTGAACTGGCTCGGCCACTTGGCAGCAGCGGGAGCCTGGGCTACTTACTCAGCACCTCAGAGCCTTGGTCCCCATGACTTACAAAACGGAGAGTCTTCATAACCTGGGCCACTCTTAGCATTAAAAGGCACGTGCAGAGGAGCCTGGCACAAGCTCAGCCTTGTGTGAATTAAGATAGCCACTTCCAGGCTGCCAAGCAGGGCCTCTCTCTCCCCCACGACACCTTGGAGGCTCCATTGCACTTGCGCACGCGGGGATCCCGGCGACGCAGTGACAGCGTCCCGGTGTTTTGACCATGGTGACCCACTTTTCCCAAAGAGCATCTTGAAGTCCTGGAGTTCAGTGGAACCCACGGGGAAAAAACAGGAGGGACACCCCTTGGATCCTCCCGAGAGCCTGCCTGCCGCTCAGCTGCGAGGAACGCACTTAGCTGGCCGCCTCGGGCTGCAGGGCGTTCCCAACCAGCCGGGGCGCCTGAGCTCAGGCCTGGCCATTTCTGCCCACACGAGACGCCTCTGTCGGGCCACCTTTGCTCTGAGGGGAAGGCGGGCTGAGCACTTGTGAGAAGAGGGAGGCTCTCGGCCGATTCTGTGCCCTTCCCTCCTCACAGGCGCCAGCTCCACATCACAGGCTGAAGGCGCTCCCTGTCCAGTTCTGCTCCTTTCCCCTTTATCTTTCACATGCTGCCCAATAAGCCTGTTACACTCGTAATGCCATCGTGGTACCCGAATGGACACATCACGCAGGGAGAGGGGCCCTGGCCATGGCTGAGTGCTCTGGGGAAGCCAGAGGGAGAGGAGCTGGTCATGGTGACCGCCAACAAGACAGGGGCCCAGAAAGTTCTGTGGCTCTCTAAGCAGAAGGTTGTCCCCAACCAGTCTGGGCCGGCGCGCCCTGGGACATCTCACCTTCAACTCCGACTTCTTCTCCAATGCCTTGGCGATGACCCTGGCCGCTTCCACGCCCACCGTGTTGCCCTCCAGGCGCAGAGCCTCCAAGCCGTCAAAGTCTTCAATCTCTTTAGTCACATCCTTGGCTGCCCAGGACCGAGAAGAGAACCTTAGACGTGCAAACAGCTGGGGCAGGAGGGCCCGGCCGCTACCCTGTCCCTCTCCAGGGCTCTCTGTGCCTGCCACGTGCCAGGCCCTGGCTCACAGAGGAGACCAGACGGGCTCGCAGGCTAGCCGGGAACACAGCCACACAGACAATTTTCCTGTAACAAGTGTTGACACCAGGCATAGGTAGAAGGCCTGGGAGCCAAGGGAAAGGCCAACTGGCTGCCTGGGGCAATGAAAGTGCGTGGGACACCTCGAGGTCGGTGTGCGTGGAGCCTCACGGGACAGGGAGGGCTCCGGGCCGAGTAGGGAAACAGCACCCAAGTCAGAGGGCCAGCAGGCACAATGGCACGGAGGCTTTCAAGGGTTCGATGATCCGTGTTTGGGGTGTTCACCACTGTATTGCTTCATGATGATAGAAAATTCTATACAACCTAAATGTCCATCAACAGCAGATATGTTGACATGTTAACTCACTGGAGTAACACTGATGTCATCATAAATGGTGACACAGGCGTCTGACTTAGAAAATATTCATGTTACGGTGGTAAATAAAAAATGAGGTTATTCCACTGCATCTGGTGTGATAACACTTTAAAATAATGTCTCACGAGTCCTCTCCCTCTCCCCCTCGTGTCCGTGTGTGAGTGCGCACACAGGCACACGCAGACACAGCCCGGAAGGCAGAAGGGTAGAAGCCAAATGTTAAAGCCATTATCTAGCCCTGGCTGGCGTGGCTCAGTGGATTGAGTGCAGGCTGCGAACCAAAGGGCCACCGGTTCGATTCCCAGTCAGGGCACATGCCTGGGTTGTGGGCCAGGTCCCCAGCGAGGGCCACGTGAGAGGCAACCACACATTGACGTTTCTCTCCCTCCCTTCCCTCTGTCTAAAAATAAATAAATAAAATCTTAAAAAAAAAAGCCATTAAGTATCTCTAGATGGTGGGATTATGATGATTCAGGTTATAAAGTACCTGTAATATGATCTTAATTATGTTTTTAAAAAAAGAAAAAGAAAAAAGAACTCAACTATGTTTAGGGGGGAAAAAGACTGGAAATGTACCAAAATTAACAGTAGCTATATCTCTGGTCTGTGGGATAATGAAGTTGCAAGTTTTCCCCTTCTTCCACATTTCTGTGTTCTATAACATGTATGTATTACTTTATAATCTGAACAAAACACACCAGTTACATGAACCAAAACAATCTAGTCTGCCTGGCACAGGATGGAGTGGGCTAGGGTGACATGCAGAGAAGAGACAGAGACACATGTATATGGGAGATAGAAGTTGAACTTGACCTTCTAGGTTACGAAGCCCACAGAGGGTCTTGAGAAAGGTTGTGACTTGCAACCTGGAAGGGGCTCCGAAGAAGCCATCTGAGCTGGGGGCCTCTGCACACCCCTGCCTCCCTCCACCTGCCCACCGATGCACCCCCTCAGGGGCCCTTGCCAAGCTCCCAACGGGCCAAATCCTCACAGGCAGCACAGCCCCGGTCGCTCCTGTGGAGCGTGCTGCGACCTCACACCGGCCTACATGACTGCTCGGCCGCCACGTGGTGACTGTTAACACTGTCTGCGTGCTGGGCCGCGAGCTCCGTGAGGAAAGGGGCTCACGCTGCCTCTGCTCGCTACCGCGTGCGGATACGCACTCACCGCGCTAACGTGTGCGGTGTACACCGCGGACCCTTGCGTCCCACAAACCATCTAATGAGGGGCTACCTCATCTACGGTACAGGTGAGTGTATCGAGACACACAGAGGGGACGTAAACGCCTACCGAGGTCACAGAGCTAGACAGTGGTGAGCAGCGTTCATCCTCCATTTCTCACTTCACAACCAGGAAGGCTGGACAGGTAGGAGCCTCCCGTGTTATAAAAGAGGAAGCTGAGGTTTCAAGGAATGAAGAACCCTGTGCAGCAGCTCAGGGAAAACAGCAGGCGGCTTTTCCCAAACTGACCCGTGTGCTCCTCCCCCAACCCTTGCTTCTGAACTCAACTGTGGCGCTTACACAGCCCCCAGCAGGGAAGCCCCTTAACTCCTCCCTGCCCTGCCCGCCCTCCTGGGTGACGGCTCTAGAGCTGGCATCCAGTGCAAGGGCTGAACAACCTCGCAGCTATTAGAAGCTATTAGAAGACCTGTTCCAAAAGGGGGCCCCTTAACATCCAGGGACTGTCCGGTCACCAGTCACCATGAGAGGAGGGCTGCTCCAGGCATGTTTATGCAGTCCTTAAAAGCAAGGTAATAGACACGCCAGTGCCCCAAGGGAAGACGACCCCTGCAGTATAAGCGACTTAAGTACAGGCCAACAGAGGTGCTGTGCTTTCTACAAGTTTAGCCCTGGGGCGACAAACAAGCACACACGCCTTTGGAAGGAAATGCACGAAACTGGGAAGAGCGGGGAGAGGAGAGGGTGGGGCTCAGAGATGAGCTGCCTCTCTCACTCGGTTTCAAGAGTCATACCTAACTTAAAAACAGGTCAGACACGGGCCCCGACCATTCCCGAACACCCCACTGTCACAGGGCTGCATGGCAGGGATTTCTCTCTTCACACTCTGCCACCTCACAAAGGAACAAGTTCCAGGTGTTTGTCACTCGGCCATGTAAAGCAGAAAGGCCCTTCTTTGCTCCTTAAGTCCTTCCTGGAGAGAAGAGGGCCCTGCTCTCATCGCCAGCCTCGGGCCTCCGAGCTCAGGCCCCTGCCCCCCGCCTGGCCGCACTGGCTCGCGCCCAGCCAAGACAGGGTCCTTTCTCGGCCTTCACTTTCCAACCTGCAAAATGGAGATGAAGCCCACCTCAAGGGCTTTTGTGAGGACGAACTGAGATACTACTTGGGTGGCTCTTAAGACTCTGCCTGACACCGTGTTCAACGAATGGCATTTAGTCACAAATCCACGTTACTTTGCAGGGAGCTGAATGTCTGCTGAGAAGGACAGCCTGGGATGCAGCTGGACCTCGGACTCACCAGCTGTATGACCTTGGGCAAGTTATGGAAGTTTCCCAAGTCTTTTTCCTTATGTCTAAAATAGCAACATTTATACCTCAGGGATGATGTAAGAATCGAAAGTAACAAAAGCACAGGGAGGAAGTCGGTCAACTCTCAGACCCTGTAAGAGACGTCAAGAATGTGCATCCCCACGCGCCCAGCGGGCCAAGGACTGAGGCAGTCTCTGACCCCGCAGTGGGGAGCAGGCCTGCCCGCACACCCTGGCAACCAGGCAAGTCCAGACCAGGTTACCAGGTTGGGCCAAACCCTGAGGTCTTACAAATACCGATATAGGAAGACTATACTTTCAGGGATCATTTCTATAGTTCGTTACAAATACCGATATAGGTGCCTTCAACTCCAGATGCCAGGGGACTCAGGGTTGGTCAGTGCCAGCCATGACTCGGCCAGGGATGGGAAGACAGAGTCAGCCTTCTGATTCCTAGTTCTCCCCAGTCCCAGTGCCTGTACACAGACAGGAGCGTCCTCCCCTCTCGGGGAGATTCAGCTGCATGGACCAGACCTCCTGAGAGGGCCTGGACTGCTGTCTTAATGCAGCTCCATGAGGGCCTCAGCTCTGGGCAAGGTGACAGGTATTCCCAGATCAGCTTGGGGTCATGGGGGTGAAGGTGGGGTGGATCTTGGGACTGCCACTATGGTCCCTCACTGCCCCCATCCCTTCCAAGAGATAAAGGGGCCCTTCCCACCTGCCAGCCTGAGCTGCCATGGCAGAAATGCCCACCACACCCCTGGCTGGTGTGGCTCAGTGGATTGAGCATCAGCTTGTGAACCGAAAGGCTGCTGGTTTGATTCCGAGTCAGAACACATGCCTGGGTTGCGGGGCAAGTCCCTAGCTGGGGGCGTGTGAGAGGCGACCATTTGATGTTTCCCTCCCTCTCTTTCTTCCTCCTTCCCCTCTCTCTACAAATAAAATAAACAAAATCTTAAAAAAAAAAAAAAATGCCCACCGCAAACATGAAGACTGCCAGGGAAGCCCGCGTGTGCTCAAGGGCAAACCACCTCCGAGCCTCACTGTTACATGGGCCCAGTGATACCTCCCAGGGCTGCAAGGACAGAATATGACAGTGTAGCCAAAGGAGCCTGTTCGCCAGTAAGAGGAAGGGCTCCCAACCCTGTCCTCCCTCGGGTCAGCCCATGCAGGAACTCACCATCATCTGCAGTGTTGAGTTTGAGGCTCTTGCCCTTGAAACTCAGCTGCCCGCCGGCCACCTGGGTTTTGGCTAGCGTCTCTGCCAACTTGGCAATGTCTTCAGAGGCCATGCCGGACTCGCTGGTGGGCTCCCCTGGAAATCTGCAAACTGAGGTGGCCAAAGTTTCATTAGGAGAGAGAAAGCTCAACCCTAGTAGGGCAACTCTGTTGGTTATATGCCAAGGTTGCAGGTTCAAGCCTCCATCAGGGCACACACAGAAACCAACCAATGAGCCCGGGCTGGTGTAGCTCAGTGGATTGAACGCAGGCTGCGAACCAAAGGGTCGCTGGTTTGATTCCCAGTCAGGGCACATGCCTGGGTTGCAGGCCAGGTCCCCAGTGGCGGGTGTGTGAGAGGCAATCACACATTGATGTTTCTCTCCCTCTCTTTCTCCCTCCCTTCCCCTCTGTCTAAAAATAAATAAATAAAATCTTTAAAAAAAATTCAACAAATGAATGTATAAATAGATGGAATAACAGATCGATGTTTCTCTTTCTCTCTAAAATTCAATAAGTAAATAAATTTTAGAAGAGAGAGAGAGGGAGGGAGGAGGCTCCTGGGGTCCCCAGTTGGGGAGACAGGGTAGGACACCAATCAGGGCCCTGTGCCCACCATCCCAATAGCTACACCACTGGGAGAAATGAAAACTGCAAACCAGTAAAGGAATGATTCTAGAAAGGTGGATGAGATGGCAAGAAAACAGAAAAATCATGTTTTGCCTCTGAAGAATTACCTTCCCACTATAAGGCCTCCTCACCCAACTGCCCCAGCTGGCACACCTGGCAAAACCATGTGAGTTGCCCAGTTCCTGGGCTCCTGGCGAGTGACAGTTAAGTGCCATGGCCATGGCCGCCAAGAGTCTGCTCCAAGCACACACCTGCCGAATCATCTTGGCTAGTCCCTGTTTGAAGGTCCCACCCCTCAAACAGGACAGAGATGGCTACAGGATCCAGCTCATCTGTCCCAGAGAGAGCCCCACCACCCACGCTGGCATGATTCTGGGGGTGGGGCACAGGAGCGGGTCCGCCGCACATCTGCTTTCAGCCCTGGCCAGGGGAGTGGGTAGCCCACGGTGGTCAGACCTCAGGGATCCCTAGGAGACCAGAGGTCTCTACATCACAACAGCCACCATCACAACAGAGCAGGGGCAGAGTTGCTGAAAAAGGAGCTGCCAGCTTGGAGCTCAGCAGACTCAGAAAGGACCACTCCACTCTCCAAAGAGAAAATGGCAGGTAATCAGGCGAGACCAAGGAAGACTGATTTGGCAGAGAGAACTAGGAGATATGCAAGAGACTCTTTCCATCCAGACTGCTTCCTCCCTGAATCAGCTCAGCCTCAAGATACAGCTGTGATAGCTCCCCATGCTCCCTCTGGGCCCAAGCAGTCACCTTCCCACCCTCTTCTTCTTATCTTAACCTTATCACCCTGCTGTCTGTCTTTATCAACAGGTATGAATTATTCTTCTGGGTAAGGAGGCATCCAATCATTCATTCAACATTTATGAGCTCTACTATGTGCCAGACATTGTTGCAGGTACCAGGGGTACAGCAGTGAATGATAAAACAAAAACCCTGCCGGCTTGAAACATATGTTCTAAACAAGATATTTAGTATCCTAAATAAGATACTCAGTAACTGATATGAAAAACAAACAGAGAAAGAGGCGGGTAAGGAATTTTTTTTTCTGGGGGCGGGAGGAGTTGCAATTCCAAGTAGAACGGTTAGAAGAGGCATTAGGGAAAAAGCAAAGACTTGAAGGATCAGAGACCGAGCCATGCAGATACCTGGAAGAACATTCTTGCAAACTCAACTACTGCTCTTGTGGGGGAGAGGAACTTCAAGGAGGCCAGCGGGGCTGGGGCACAGAGAGGAAGGGAGAAAGGAGGTAAGAAATGGGAAAAGAAAATGAACAAAAGGCCCAAATCACAAAGCTCATTTTAAGAACTGTGGCTTTTATCCTAAATGACAAGGAGAGCCACTGGAATGTTTCCAGCAGAGGAGAAGGGTGATACGTTTCAACAGGATCAATATTTCTGCCGCATAGGGCCTGGCTTTTCAAAGATGCTCCAATGACGGGATGAAGTGGAATAAAAATCTGCCTGAAACGCCACCACCTCTCGCAGTTTTGGGAGCGAACAATTTGAGGCTACAAAAATGGTATGTGTGTTGGCGTGGGGGTGGGGGGCTCCAAATGGAATAGGCACACAAACTTATCAGCTGGCGGAGAGCCCATACTTCAGTCTAGTGTATACACACGATCCACTAGACTCAGCAAAGAGGTGAATTCATTTGTCCAAAGTCTGCAAAGGAGCAGTGGCAGAGCAAAGACAAACGGTAAACACACAGTCCTCTCCCTTCTCGGCTCGGGCGTCACACTTTCTTAGATGCACATCCATCGCTCAGGTGAAGCTTTTGCACTGAGTCACACCGATTCCCTCCCGCGGGCTGCGGCGCCAGCCCAGGCCCTAGGCGAGTGTGGGCCTATCGGGAGGCGGCGGCAAGGGAGATACGAGCAAGTGCCAGCCGCAAGTGACAGGCGGGCAGCGCGGGAGCCGCACCCGGGATCCCTGGGCGACGCGCACCGCCCCCAGTTGACAGCGACGCTAACAGGAGACGCCACTGTTAGCAGCGGCGACCAGGAGAGCCAGACACCCTCTCCAAGCCTCAGTTTCCCCACTTGTGAAGGGGTCCAGCACCCCTACTCCCACCCCCTCCGCACTTGGCCGTAGGAGGCGCAGGGGAGATGTTCAATAGGCGCCACACCTTCCACGTCCAGTTCCAGAGCCGCCCCTCCCACGCCCCCGCCCCCATCCCAGGCAGGTGACGGGGAAGGAAAGGACCCCTACCCTACCGTAAACAGGTGGCGCCGCCGCGTGGGGAGACCCGAGCAGGCGCGTACTCCCTCCGGGATGGGGACTGATTTAGGGTCCGGGTCAGGTTCGGTCGGAGTCGCCGCCTCCGAGTCCAGCGGTCCCGATGCCCAGCCCGCCTGTCCGTCCGTTCTCCCCACTCGTGACACCACCTGCTCCCCGTACGGCTGAAGATGATGGCGGAGGAGGAGGATTTTGAAAGCCGGCAGTTTCTTTCCTTCGATTTGATTTGTTCCAGGCCCAGACGGCCTTCCCTGCCCCCGCGCGCGCGGCCTCTCGGGTATAGTAGTCCAGTGCCCCGCGTGGGGCGCGGCGGAGCGCCCCCGCGAACTACCTTCCCGAGATTCAGCGCGCCCAGAGCGGGCGGGCGGCCCCCTTTTCGCCCTCCCTTTTCAACTTCTGGCTCTTTCTCTGGGAGACTACAGGGCGGCATTTTGTGGTGAGCTCCCAGAAAGACTACAATTCCCCTAATGCCTTGCGGCCCACCGTCTCAGCCCGTCTGGAAAGGTGCGCTTTCACGTAACTTTATTGAGAAAGGCTGGTACAGCCCAACGCACGCTTTTGGATCTGTCCAGCAAGAAATAGGTATTTCCTGAAAGGAAAGCCTCGCCTTTTGTTTCGTCTCATGAAATTGAAAGGACATTGGAAGCTTTCCATGTAAATAGCCACAAATTACTTGATAATTAAAAAGGGAAAATAGTAACCTTATGGGAGAGAAACTCTGTGACCACATCAAACCGATCGGCCCTTATGAGTATCAATAAGAGGACAAACCGACAGCCATCTCACACCCCCGTACGTGATGCACGGAGGACACAGCATCACGGTCCAGTGAGCAATGCAATTAATCTAATAATGAGGAACCATCAGACAAACCCAAACATGTTACAGAATAACTGGTCTGTACTCTTCCAAACGCGTCTGTCAGAAAGAGAAAGAAAAGCTGAGGAACTGTTGCAGATTAAGGGAGGCTAAAAAGACAGAACAGGGAAATGCAGCAACTGATCTTGGATTGAATCTTGCAGTGGGAGCGGGGGGAATGACTGTAACTATAAAGGGCAATATTGAGACAATTAGCAAAACTTGTCTGTATATTATATAATAGTATTGTATGAACATTAAATGTATTGATTTTTATTACTGTACTGGGTAATGTAAGAGACTGCCCTTATTCTTGGAAAATATATGCTAAAATTATTAGGAGCATGAAGTCTCCAACTTACTCTCAAATGGTTCGACTGTTCCTGTGAAACCTTCCATAAACCTCAAAGGTATAAAGCGAAGAAGCAATTATCATGACTTACAAGGGCAAAAATTTTTGTGGGTTCCCAGTCTCAAAAAATAACCTACAAAATCATATCAGCCCTGGGTAGCTCGGGTGGTTAGAGTGTCCTCCCGATAGGCCAAGGTTGCAGGTTCAATCCCCCATCAGGGCACATGCAAGAATCGACCGATGAATACATAAGTAGAACAACAAATTGGTCTCTCTCTCTCTCTCTCTGTCAAATCAATCCATAAAAATATATATTTTTAAGATTTTATTTATTTAATTTTATACAGAGGGGAAGAGAGAGAGAAAGAGAGGGAGAGAAACATCAATGTGTGGTTGCCTCTCACATGCCCTCACTGGGGACCTGGCCTGCAACCCAGGCATGTGCCCTGACTGGAAATTGAACCAGTGACCCTTTGGTTTGCAGGCCAGCACTCAATCCACTGAGCCACACCAGCCAGGGCCTAAATAAAAATATTTTTAAAAAATCAAATAACTCATAACATCTAAAATAACATAAACATATAGTAAAAACAGACACGATGTGATACACAGACTGTGTAAAGTAGAAATAACATGTACGTACAGTGTCCTTTCACTTACTAGTGTGCACTGCCTCTATAACAGCTCACTGCAAAACCCACAAACACTAATGCTATTTTTGCTCATTTTCTGAAAAGTGAAAATCCTCTCCCGATTTCTTTCAGTTCTGGAAAAGGTAGTCATCCCTTGGTATCCATGAGGGACTGGTTCTGGGACCCTTGGCACTGAAATCTGTGGGTGTTTGAGTCCCTTATAAAATTGCATAGTGTTTGCAAGTAACCTAGGCACATCCTCCCGTATACTTTAATCATCTCTAGATTACTTATAATACCTGATACAATGTAAATGCTATGGGAACAGTTGTTATACTGTATTGCTTAGGAACCAATGACAAGAAAGTCTAGCCCTGGCTGGTGTAGCTCAGTGAATTGAGCGTGGGCTGGGAACCAGAGGGTCCCGGTTCAATTCCCAGTCAGGGCACATGCCTGGGTTGCGGGCCGGGTCCCCAGTGAGGGCAGTGTGAGAGGCAACCATACATTGCTGTTTCTCTCCCTCTCTTTCTCCCTCCCTTCCCCTCTCTCTAAAAATAAATAAATAAAATCTTAAAAAAAAAGAAAAGAAAAGAAAGCCTACCCGTTAGATACACATGTAGCCATTGTAGGCCTAACTACACAGTACAACAATATGACTTTTTAAAAATATTTGCTGCCCGGCTGGTGTAGCTCAGTGGATTGAGCGCGGGCTGGGAACCAGAGGGTCCTGGTTCGATTCCCAGTCAGGGCACATGCCTGGGTTGCAGGCCGGGTCCCCAGTGAGGGCCATGTGAGAGGCAACCACACATTGCTCTTTTTCCCTCCCTTCTCCTCTCTCTGAAAATAAATAAATAAAATCTTTAAAAAAAAAATCATCTGCTTTAAAAATATATATATTTAAAAAAAAATATTTCCCTGCCCTGGCTGGTGTAGCTCAGTGGATTGAGCGCGGGCTGGGAACCAGAGGGTCCCGGTTCAGTTCCCGGTTGGGGCACATGCCTGGGTTGTGGGCCAGGTCCCCTGTGAGGGCATGTGAGAGGCAACCATGCATTGCTGTTTCTCTCCCTCTCTGTCTTCCTTCCTTCTCCTCTCTCTAAAAATAAATAAATAAAATCTTTAAAAAAAAAAAAAGGTTTAAAAAAAAAAATTTTCCCATCTCTGCTGGTTGAATCTGAGGATGCAGAACTTGCAGGTACAGAGAGCTGACTCTACAGATGTATGTCTTTTGTTAAAAAAAAAAAGTGGCATAGCAAACTTTTAAAAAGCGGGGAGATATCTGTATACATATAGAGTGCAAATGTGGCAAAATGTTAGCAGTAAGTGAATATGGGAGTTCATTGAACATTTTGGCCAGTTTTCTGTAGATTTGAATTTTCTAAAGTACCAGAACATAAGTATCTTTTCCTTTTTCCTTTAATATTTTATTTATTTTTAGAGAGAAGGGAAGGGAAGGAGAAAGAACAGGAGAGAAACATCAATGTGTGGTTGCCTCTCGAGCGCCCCCTACTGGAGACCCCGCCCACAACCCAGGCATGTGCCCTGACTAGGAATTAAACCCGTGACCCTTTGGTTCGCAGGCCGGTGCTCAATCCACTGAGCCACACCAGCTACGGCTCCTTTTTTCTTTTCACAGAAAAACTTTTCAACCATTTTCTAAATAAAACATATTCATCATAAACACTTCAACCAATTTAGAACAGGATAGAGAGAAAAGTAAACATCACCCCAGAAACTGTAGCGTCCAGAGACAATTACCGTTGGCGTGTGCAGCTGTCTCTTCCAAAGGCACTTTTCACACTCGGCCCACACACTCGCTTTCGATGTCCCTGTGATTCAGAGTTACATACAGGGTCGGGTAAAAGTAGGTTTATAGTTGTGAGTATGCAAAACACAGAATTTATTCCTGTAGCATTATTTATTAGTTATTGTATTATTTATTCATACCACAACCATAAACCTCCTTTGCCCCACCCTGGATATGACGAGCCAGACCCTTACCACACAGCTAGCTGAGTCTCTACACCCACAAAGGAGGTGGGTGTCATTACCACCCTTCCCAGTGCGGCGACGAGAAAACCAAAGTTCCAGCCCGGTTCACACAGCTACTCAGATGGGGGTCATCTTTGCACCCTCTTCCTCATTCTCTGCCTACAAGGCCCATATCAAATGCCACCTCCCTCAGGAGGTTTTCCTGCACCACTCCATCTGGGACACTTTCCTCCTGGCCCCCACAGTGAGCTGAAAGCCCCCACAGTGGTAGGTCCGTGGGTCCCTTCACAGTCAGAGTCAACAGTGTTCGGGGAGGCTTCTCCCTCATCCTGGGAGCACTCAGGGACAGGTACTCAGCATCCTCCTGGGCCAGGCCTGTGGCAAGTGCTCCAGGTTTCCTCACTTGAACTGGTTTCCAGCCAGAGTCCCTGGAGTTTGCTTAAAACGAAGATCATCTGAGAAGGCCGAGATGTCCCCAATGAGGCCTGCTGCGCTTCCTGTGCTGATTCCAGTTAGGGTCAATCAAATCAGTCTGGGGGTCTCTTGGGGTGATCCGCAGGCTCTCTTTTCCAGTTTACTTGTTGTGACTTCCCTGACCCTCTGA
Source organism: Micronycteris hirsuta (assembly GCA_004026765.1). Lineage (NCBI taxonomy): Eukaryota > Metazoa > Chordata > Mammalia > Chiroptera > Phyllostomidae > Micronycteris > Micronycteris hirsuta. The sequence continues at coordinate 66,530 of PVJI01002521.1, read as the reverse complement.
GACAGTCCGCCCAGGAAGAAGGAGGTGGGTGGTAGAACATCTTAGACAATCTTCCCTTTCTTCATCTAGCTGATGGATCAGGAGTTTCAGAATTAAAAGGGGCCCTGGCTGGGTAGTTCACCTGGTTACAGCATTATCTCTATATGGCAAGGTTGCAAGTTTGATCCCCAGTCAGGGCACATGAAAGAACCAACCAATGAATGTATAAAGTGGAACAACAAATCGATGTTTCTCCCCCTCCCTTTCCTCCCACTCTAAAATCAATAAATTTAAAAAAGAGAGAGAAAAAAAGAAAGAAAGAACTGGAAGGGAATTCTTAGCAGAGACTCAGTGGTCTTCAAAGGCCAGGGAGGTGATAGGAGGTCATGGGGGCTAATGGAGAACTCTAGAGTAGATGTTCTGCTTGAAAGTGTTCACGTTCTAAGCAGAAAATCACAAACCCAGCCTGACAGTACCCCTTAACCATCTAGATTGTTTGTTATTCACAAACCTAGATTCTATCTCACTGCCCTCTTTTTTAAGATTTTATTTATTCATTTTTATAGAGAGGGGAAGGGAAGGAGAAAGAGAGGGAGAGAAACAGCAATGTGTGGTTGCCTCTCTCACAGCCCCCACTGAGGGCCTCGCCCACATCCCAGGCAGGCGCCCTGACTGGGAATTGAACTGGTAACCCTTAGGTTTGCAGGCCGGTGCTCAATCCACTGAGCCACACCAGCCAGGGGTTAAAGCCCTTTAAAATGAGCCTAGGGTTTAAAAACTAAGGAAGGAGGTTTGCCCAAGGGTGCATAGCGAGTCAGAAGAGTCCAGAACTGTCAGTGTTTTCAAGCAATCCATTTGTCATCTCTCTGTCCTTCCCTTCCTCCAACTCTCTCTCTGCTATCACATGAGAGCTGGTCTATTTGCCTGGCCCTGGCAGTGGACTCAGCCTCTGACAGACAGATAAAGCCGTCTCAGGCCACCCCTTTCCTCTTCTCAACAGATGAAGAACTTCAGCCCAAAGAGGTCAAATAACCTGCCCGAGTTACACAGAAATTTAGACAAGGCATAGTAGAAGCTAGATCTCTAGGCTTCTTTTCAACACACACACACACACACACACACACACACACACACACACGCACGCACGCACGCACGCACGCACGCACGCGCGCGCGCCCCTCTGTGCGTGGGAGGCAAGAATAAGAGGATAGGGAACGTTCCAAACGTTTCTCTCTCTGTCGTGCAGTGCATTTTGCTTTGTTTTGTTTTTTAATGTCTTGAAGAGGAAAGCAGGCCGCCTCTGATTAGTTTGGTTTACTTTAACTGAGCATTTTAAATTCCATTCTGGTGCCTGAAAACAAACTTAATTGCCAATTGCGAACGGTATAAATAATATTTATGCCGGTTTTCTAAAGGCTGCAGACTTGCCATGTAGTCATATAAAAAACAAATGCCTTGAGCATGCCAGACCGTGGTGAGGAATGTGGGGAGTACTTCCTAAGAATCAAATGAGTGCTGCCGTTGGGCCCCCGGAGAGAGATGCATGGGCCTGGCCTGGGGAGCCTGCGCCCGCAGGGGACACCTCCTGGTGGGAGAGGGGTCTCCACCTCATTTATAAAAGACAACTCAAACCACATCGTCCCCCTCAGGTTCAAGCTAGGGCTCTCCATCAGAACATACTCTCCTTTTTTTTAAACCTCGATCAACAACCACAATTAAAATAATTCATTAGCCCTGGCTGGTGTAGCTCAGTGGACTGAGCGCAGGCTGCAAACCAAAGGGTCGCCGGTTCGATTCCCAGTCAGGGCGCATGTCTGGGTTGCCGGCCGGGTCCCCAGTGGGGGCCACGTGAGAGGCAACCGCACATTGATGTTTCTCTTCCTCTTTATCCCTCCCTTCCCTTCTGTCTAAAAATAAAAAAATAAATTATTTTAAAAAATAAAATAATTCACTAACTCTGTAAATAGTTACCGAGCATCTAGCCTGTAGCAGGCACTTTCCAACACCTGAGCATCCAGTGATAAATGAGGAAGGAAAGGGGGGTGTCTGCAGGGGAGCCTAAATTCACGACCGGTGTTTGTGAAGGGTTTCCTAGTACCAGATGCTTTGGGTAGACTATTTTCTTTTTCAATAAGTATTGTGTTTCAAAATGGCAATATTTTTTAAAAAAAGAAAACTGATGGTAATTTAAAAAAATTAGTATAAATGCAAAAAATCATAAAGAAGAAAGTTAAAAATTACCTGCTTTGTTTTTAACAAAAATGCCTTGAGCATGCCAGACGCATGCCATCGGTGTGGCTCAGTGGGTGGGCACCGTCCACAAGGCGATAGGCCGCTGGTTCAGTTGGGGCAAGTGCCTGGGCTGCCTGTTGCTGGATCCCCCTTCGGGGCATGTGCAAGAGGCAACCGATTGATGTTTCTCTCCCTCTCTTCCCCTCTCTCTAAGGCTAAATAAAATCTTTTATTCTAGATCCTCAGAAGCTCTTGTCGCCCTTGAAGCTGGTTTCCCAGAACAGCTAAGATTCCTGGGATTCTGCAAGCAGCTAGAGTTATCTTAAAGAAAATCTTTAAAAAAAAAATGGTATGTGGAATGCTGGATGGAAGGATAGAAAGATGAATCCGTGATAAAGTAAATACAACAAAATGTTAACAATAGTAGCATACTCTAGGGCATGCGAATATACAGTTCTCTCACCTTTCTGGATGCCTGAACATTCTCATAATAACTCTGGGGGTCAACATGACCACGTTTTACCGCCTGCATTTCATCCGCTGTGTCACAGGCTGACCCATCTCAGCCTCCAGGCTCATGGGTCACCCCACCCCTTTTTTTAAAGATTTTATTTATTTATTTTTTAGAGAGAGGGGAAGGGAAGGAGAAAGAGAGGGAGAGAAACTTCAATGCGTGGTTGCCTCTCATGAGCCCTGCACCGGGGACCTGGCCCGCAACCCAGGCCTGTGCCCTGACCGGGAATAGGACCTGCAACCTTTTGGTTTGCAGGCCCACACTCAATCCACTGAGGCACACCAGCCAGGGTTTCCTCTCTTTTTTTAAGTCACCTTTGAGAATATGAATTCTATGGACTATTTCCCAGAAGGATATATTTTTAAGTTTATTTTCTAGTTAACCACACATTTATCATTGCTTTGCATGCTTAATCCTCACAGTGACCCTATGGGGAAAGCGCTCGCCCTATGCCCAACCTTAGTCTAAAACCGTGCATTCATTGTTTCTCAGGGGCCTTCCCTACACCCCAAGGTAAGGTCCTGGAGGCTGGAGCCTAGGCCTTTGTTGGAACTGTGGGGACATGGGGTTTCTCTTCAGTCCCAGGACCCATGTGGACAAGAATGCTGAGTGAGTGAGGAGACACACTGCACAGGGCTGGGCTAAGGTTGCCTGCCCTGTGCTCAGACCCTGCTCAGGACACAACAATGCATCCACGGGGGCCAGCCTGGGGCAGAGCTAAGCCTGGAGCAGGCAGTGCTTGCTGGAGCAGGGATGACTGAATAGTGTTCTTGTGGGTTTCCCAGAGGTCAGAGCATGAGTGTCTGGCTCTCATTCTCCAGCAACCTGCTCAGGTGACAGGCCCTTGTGACGCATTCAGATTTCAGATGTCCATGTCACGGCGCACTGGTCAGGCCTTTCAGGGAGACAGGCCTCACTTGAGACTGAGTTCTGTCTCTCTGCCTCTTTTTTAGCTGTGTGACCTCAGCCCAGTCACTTCCTACTTTGTGTCTGTTTATTCACCTAAAAACATGCAAAATCAATCCCTATCTTACAGGACTTGGGGGAGGGTAAAGAATCAGCATGTGCGAAGGGCTTCGCTCCCAGTGGGTGAGAAGTAGTGGCTGTTACTGCGGTTGCAGCCTTAACATGAGGGCGTGGAACCCCACTGCCCACGGGCCGTGGGGCGCTGGGGCTTCCCAGAAGACAACCCACTGGTGCCAGCCTGGAGAACTTTCTCTCCACAGCACTACCACCTCTTATTCTTCTTGCTGGGGTCTTCTAGATATATGCCCGGAAGGTATCCATCCAGATGTGTAATATGGAAACAATAGAAACATTTATTGAAGAAGATACGTGATACAAGAAACTGTACATAGGACAGTGACACTCTCAGTCCCCTTCAAAGTAGGACCTTGGGACCTCACACCATTCTAATCACCATCAGCTGCCTTGTCGTATTTTCCTGAATCTCATCAACATTCTGAAATCTCTTCCCTTTCAAAAGTGATTTTAGTTTTGGGAAAAGGCAGAAGTCACAGGGCCCCAAATCTGGACTGTAGGGGGCTGAGTCACCTGGGTGATTTGATATTTCACCAAGAACTCTGCATCAGACGTGATGCATGAGCAGGTATGTTGTTGTAACGAATCTGCCAATCACCAATTGCCCATAGCTGCGGCCTTCTGAATCATCCAAATGGTATCTGCAGAGGAATGTTCAAGCTTAACACAAGATTAGATGTAGATTTGTTGCTCTACTCATTCAGTCATTTTGAATGAGACCACCACAGAGTACACATGCTCACTCAACAGCATCTACTGCCCCCACTGATGAGTACGGTGGAGTTGTCATAGTTTAAGTACGCACATTCCAGTCCACTCTCCTTGGCTGCCAGGTTATGTCGATGTCACGCAAACCCTTCTCTTTATATTAACAATGGCTGGAATTTTTCCAAACAGACCTCATATATGTGTAATGTGTTCTGTTTTTAATTTCTCATCTGAGGATATGCTTATTGATTTTATTTTATTTAAAGATTTTATTTATTTATTTTTAGAGAGAGGAGAAGGGAGGGAGAAACAGAGGGAGAGAAACATCAATGTGTGGTTGCCTCTCACGTGGCCCCCACTGGGGACCTGGCGAGCAACCCAGGCATGTGCCCTGACTGGGAATCAAACCAGCGGCCCTTTGGTTTGCAGCTCATGCTCAATCCACTGAGCTACACTAGCCAGGGCTTATGCTTATTGATTTTAGAGAGAGAGGAAGGGAAAGAGAGAGAGAAACATCCATGTGAGAGAGAAGCATTGATCAGAGACCTCCCATGTGTGCCCTCAATTTAGGTATGTGCCCTAATTGGGGATTGAACCTGTAATCTTTTGGCATACAGGAAGACTCTTCAATCAACTGAACCACCTACCCAGGGTCCTGTAAAATCTAATTTACTATCTCAGGTAGTTTAACTAGTTGGTTCCAAACTGAAGACACAGGGGGGCAGATGTCCAGGTGAATTCCCCCTTGAATGATGAGTCCTCATAAGGGTCTGTGTTATTCCACTGGCCCTGGGACAGTGGGATCACCACACACTCACCAGCTAGTTCATTTGCGGCAAGATGCAGTCATCCAACTGGGCTCAGCATCTTCATCCATAAAATGGGAACGTAATAACAAGGGTGCCTAATCTGACAACTTGTCCAAGAGTGCACAGTGGAATGGGACTACCACTTATCCATCCCTTACAAGAACTAGGCACTGTGTGCTACATTCTTTTTTTTTTTTTTAAAGATTTTGTTTATTTATTTTTAGAGAGAGGGAAAGGGAGGAAGACTGAGAGGGAGAGAAACAGCAATGTATGGTTGCTCCTCACATGGCCCGCACGGGGACCTGGCCCGCAACCCAGGCATGTGCCCTGACTGGGAATCAAACCGGGACCCTCTGGTTCCCAGCCCGCACTCAATCCACTGAGCTACACCAGCCAGGCTGTGCTACATTCTTTACAGGTACAATTTCACTGTAATCCCCAAAACAAACTTTATGTTGATTCGATGTCCTTACCTTTGTTTTACAAATGAGGCAACCTGCGCTGTGAGACTGCTCTGGCTCACACTGCTGGGAGTGGCAGAGCTGGGACTCCGACAAGCCTTGGTCCTTCTAATGCGGCCTGGAGGACATCTCCACCCAGCCCCCAGCCTCCCTGGATCACCAGGCTGGGCCTGTGGCCGCCCTTAGCCCACGATCTCGGGTCTATTGCAGGTGACTCAGGGGTCCATCTCCCATTAAACATTAGAATCCCCAAGGTTGTGCTTGTCAGAAATACTGAGGCAGAATCTCTAGGGTGAGTGGGAGGGATCAGAGGTCTTCATTTTAAACAAGCCCCACCCCATAGTGAATCTGAAGGCCATTGGACTCTGCTTTGCATTTGAGGATATGAAAAAGTCATCCTCTTCATGCAAGAGGCCGCTTTTTTGTTTTCTAATCTTGGAGTAGCAGGAGAGAGAGCACCTACAGAAGGGAGAGTCTGAGAACTTCTGTTAGTGCAGATATATTTCCCCCCATTTAAGGACTTCCTTAAAGCACACAGGGGAAAGTGTAGGAGGCCAAGTAGAACACACAGCCCAGGAGTCAGAATTGCCACTTTGGACAAGCCACTAATCCTAGGCCCCAGTTTTCCATCTGTGAAATGGGTACACTAAAGCCAATCTTCCACGGTTACCGTGAGGGTTAAATAAGCAAACAGCACCGGTTTCTCCTCCCTCCTAGCGTTTACCACAGTGTGTTTCAAATTTGTCTCACTGTGTCTCCTGTCCTACCACTACGTCTGGCACACACGTTTGTGGAGAGAGAACACTGGTAAAGATAAAGTCAGCCAGGCTCACAGCTGATCCTCGATAAATTTTAAAAATACATGTATATATACATATATACACATACATACATACGTGTGTATGTAAAGTGAAGAGCGGGAAACTTGAGAGAACTCTCAGGAATCAGTGGTGCAAGGAGTAGAAAGGAGCGATGCCACACTGTTTGGAATCTGAAGCCCTGGGTCAAGTCCAGCCGGCGCCGGCCAGCTCAGATGCAGGGCCCGGACGCTGGCAGCTGCTCTCTCCTTTGGTACCCTCCCCTTACGTTCTGGGTCTTCCAGGCAGCCTCAAACCCTTTCGGGAAAACTCCCATGCATCAAATACCAGCCGACTGAGGTCCTGATGCCTCTCTGAGGCTCTGGTTCTCATCCGTGGGCAGGACACAACGCAGCTAGGGTTTGGGGGAGCCTTCAATGATGCTCCTGGAAACCCGGGCTTTTTTTTTTCTTTTTTTTTTACACACACGGGGAAGGGCGGAGGCGCTGAGTCGGACCGGCATGCGCCCAGAAATGCAGAATTGCTGGGAAAAAAGTCCTAAAAGGGAAGGACACAAAGAAAGTAAAGGTGAATTCCAGGATGAGTTCTCCGGGGCCAGCGGGAACTTCCCCGCCCCCCTCGGCCCCCAGGTGCGCTCCGCGCCGCCCACCGGCGCCGAGCGGGGAGCCGCGCTAGGACCCGAGGAGGAAGCGCCGCAGGGAACCGGACGCGGCCTCCGGCGGGTGCTGCCGCGAGCGGCCGGCCGAGCGGCTGGAGATGGAAGTGCAGCGCTCCGGAGCCACATGGACGGAGCTGCCGGGGCGGCGGCGCCGGGAGCAGGATGCGGCCGCCCGTAATTAAATAGCATTTACTCTTATTATTACTAATAATAATAACGTAATCATACCTCTAGTCATAGCATACCATTTATCGGGCTCGGCGCAGGCCCGCGGGGAGCGCAGCCCGGCCGAGGTGAGTGCAGCGCGCGGCCCGCGCCCCTGCGGCCGAGGCCGGGCCCGACCGCGTCCGGGCGGCCGGCGGGAGGGCGCGGGGACCCGGGCCGCGCGGACCGGAGCGGGTGGGGGTCCCGGGCCAGGCCGGAGCTGCGCGGGGCCGCCTGGAAAGTGCATTTGGCAGAACTAATGCAGTGCCCCCCCATTCCCGCTTCTTCTTTTGGGGGCACCTCTCGGTGCCCGTTCCGTGCCCCAAAGTTTCAAAGTTATTGTGCGGCGGGGGGCACCTGCCGCCGGCGAGGCGGCCGCCCCTGCAGCTGCCGGGGGCGGGGGGCTGGGGATTTTCTTCCGGGGGTGCTCTCGCGTCGGCGATCGGAGCTGTGGGGTGCGCGGACGCTTTGCCGCCCCCCACGATGGGGGCCCTGCCTTTTGTGTGCGCCTCGGCCCCGCAGCGCCGGGAACTGGAGGGACCGCAGCGAGGGCCGGGGACCGCGGCCGCCGACAGGCCGCCGACGGGCCGCCCCTGCCGGCTGCGGCGGCCACGCGAGCCCGGGGATTCGGGGCCTGCGGCCGGGCCCGGAGGGAGGGGGGCGGCAGGAAAGGGGGCGCGGCCTGGGCTGGGGGCATTTCCGGTCGCGGTCGTCCCTGGGCTCCGAGGCCCGAGAGGGGCCTGCCGCCGCGTGGGGGCTGCGGGCGCGGCTCCAGCGTCCGAGGGGCGCCCGGGGAGACGCGAGCCCGGGGAGCTGCCGACCCCAGCCTCGGACCCCACTCCCGCCCTCCGAGGCCTCAGAGACCTCCGGGCCTGCTCCCTCGCTTACCCTTTCCCCGTAAAACCCGCCGGGCTCGGTGTTTATATAAGGTGCCTGGTTTGGGGGTCTTTCAGAGACAAAGCCGTTTTCCCAGGGGGAAGAATCACGTAGGGACGATTCCCTGGCAGATCCCGACGGCTGCGGCGACAACCGGGCACGAGGGGACGAGAGCAGGGTTTGGGCCCAGGAGGGGGTGCGGTAGGGGCTGGGCTGCGAGTGGGGGCCGGGGTCCCACTGCAGCTTTGTCCGGGATTTCACTCCTGTGGGGTTGCTCACTGGGACTTTGCTCACCAGGTACCAGACTGTGAGCCCCAACTTCTTACCATTTTTCTCGGTTCCTGCAATCCATCAAGTCTCATGAAAATAGCAGAATGCCCGTTCGTTGAATTTTCACAAGAATGTGATATTTACAGTACATTGAGTAACTGTTGGAAGCAAACTTGCAGCAGAATCTTCAGTTTCATTACCAAGACTTCCCCACCCCACTCCCCACATACAACCACACCCCCAGGTTGTCTTTCTCCATTTTCACTTCCCGGAGAAATGATACTGGCCCTGAGCATGGTTGGAGCAGGTTTGAGGTGCTGGGGGCCTTAAGCTGTGTCCCCACGGGATGGGATCTGAGGACAGGAGGGCGATTTTGGGGTTTGTGTTCTGTGGATGCTGTGAGTTCCAGGCTGTTGGCTTTTTGTTTCCCTGGACAGTGAAGAATGTGGGTTTGGCAGCTAAGGAGCTCGGCGGGGTGAGCTAGTCTGTAGTCTCAGGTACGGGAAAGCTGAGGCATCAGCAGCTTTGGATGGGAGAGCCTGAAAATAATATTCCCTTAAGTAGCACTTTTGAGGTCCTAACAAAAGGGCTTTCACGTGTGTTGGCCCGTCCGTCCTCCACAGCAACCGTGGCAGGTAGACATTTTTCAATCCTCGTGTTCCAGACGAGAAACCTGAGGCTTCGAGAATAGAATGTCTCTTGGGAAAGACACATAGCAGAGGTCGTCTGACTCCAAATCTTCACCCTTTCCCAGAGTCCTGGGCTGCCTCAGCAAGTAGCGTTTCAAGTGCCCCTTGTGAGCCTGCCGAGGTGCTCCGGGGCAGGCTGGGGCTGGAGTTTGTCCCTTCGAGTCTTCCTGGAAGGAGAAGGGAAGTCTAGCGAATCAAGGAGAGAACAGGGAAATGCGCGACACGGGGGTCAGTGCGGTGGGAGAGGAGAGAACAGAGACCTCTGGGGTAACCTGGGAAAGTTCAAGAAGGCTCCCTCCAGGAAGTGGAGCTTGAGCGTGTAAGAATGGGCAGGCTTGGCCCGATGAGAAGAGGAATTCATCCCTGGGCTCGCCGCAGTGGCCTCTGCGCCGGAGTCTGACAGGCATTCCAATGCCTGCGGTGGCTCCATGAGGGGTGGGTGTTACTGGTCTTCATTCCACAGTTGAAGAAACTGAGAAACAGGATTCATGCGGCTGACCCAAGGTCACCCAGTGGACTTGAACCCAGACCTCTGTGTGATTGTTGAGTGTGCTACATTGGAATTGGTGTCACCTCCAGCTGGTGACACCATCTAATTGGACCGCCTCCATCTTAGATATGTAGACAAGTTACAGAGACCAGGACAGTCTGAACTGGCAAATGCAATAGGGGTGGGGGCTGAAGCTAAAAAGGTCAGCAGGCTTTCCGAGGCCAGGAGCTTTACTAAAATAGCCCTCTGTCCCAGGGCCTCGTGCGGCTGGCGCAGTAAATGCACTCTCAGAGATTTCTGGAAGGGAGACTGGAGAAGGCAGAATGGCTGTGGAAGGAGGATGGGGCCCTGAGCGTGGAGATCCGAGTGCCTGGCTGGCTGCCTCGGAGGAGCCTGTGGCTTGCACAGGAGGAAGATATGGATGATTAACCTGAGCTGCTCAAACACAGCAGCTGGGTCTGCCTCACTCCCTGTGCCCCAGGCTGCCTTGGAGGGGCCAGAGGACACGTTCAGCCATTGTGTTGTCAAAGTGAATTATGCCCCGCTGGGAAGGAGGAAGGAAGGTGTGTTTTGTCCGCGGTTGGAAGTTCTTCCTAGAAGAAGTGCCATTTGAATATTTGAAAGATGGCTTGAGAAAGGCCCTAGAAAGGGCCTCCTAAGGGGACGAGCTGAGACGGACAAAGGCAGGGCCGTGTGCGGGAGGAGCAGGCAGATGATCTTGGGCAGCCACAATACAGGCGGCGTGCGTGTGAGTTCAGGTTGAAGTCCGGCTCCGCCACGGAGCTCCCCCGGGTTCTCTGGGCCTGAGTTTTCCTTTCTGAAAACAAGCCCTGCAGTTTGATGTTTGCTAGCAACCTATGGGAGAGGCCCAGTGTTGGGTTTGGGACAAGGGACTCAGATGAGAGGAAGTAAAGGGGTTTGTAAATTCTTCGTGATCTCAAAACATTGATCCAGCAATTACCGAGTGGTCAGGCCCTGTGTGAGTGCTTTTTCCCGGATTAGCTTATTTAATCTTTATAACAGCCCTATAGGTAGACACTATAATTATCCCCACTTTACAGATGAAGAAGCTGTAGCACAAAGAGGTAAGCGACATTGCGTAAGAGGCAGAGCTAGAGAACAAGCCCAGGGAGTCTGGCTGTTGACTGAGCCCGGTGTGGGCCTAGGGGTGGCCGGGAGGGAGGAGAGGCCTGGTGGGGCCAGGGGTAGTGGGCGTCGGGTGGCGGAAGGCGCAGGTATCCCCTGCTGGAACTGGGCTGCCGCCTGAAGCTGGACCCTCAGCCTGGGTTGACGAAGCATCGGTTCTGTGTCAGCTCCCAGGAGCCTCCACAGAAGCCAGCTCTTTTCATCACATTTAATGGCCCAGAGGCACGGGCTCATTTTCCTTTCTCCCTCATCACCGGCAACAGGGCTGTCTCCCACCTTATTTATTTCCCCTGGTTCGGCTGCTGCTTTGCAAGCACCCTGACGGCTCCTGCAGGTGCGTTCGCGCTGTTGCTCCCTCGCGCTGTGGAGGCCCGGAGGAAGGGGCAGCTGCAGCATGTCTGATTCGGAACTCATCTGCAGCCGGCTTCCGGTCAGCAGCAGCTCCTGAGCCCTGTGTCAGAGGCTGAGACACTGGCTTGATGGTAACGGTGGCAGTAGCGACAGCCGCCGCGACGTATCTGACGCTGCGTGCGCCAGCACTGTGCTTGGCACTTTCTGTGTCTTCTCTTCCTGAATCTTCTTAACTCGTTGAGGCAGGAACGATGGTTGGCAGCTCTTGGCAGACGGGGGACTGAGGCTCCGAGAGCACATGCTGCGGTGGAGTAGGGTCAGTCCAGGCTCCCAAGTCCAGGTCTTATCTGTCATGCAGGAGTGACTCCTTCGTGTTATTTTGGTCTCTGTGGAGCCCTGTTCTTATCTGTCTGGAAATCCTAATTATCTAACATTTGTGTCACGCTCTTGCCCAGGGTCTCTCATTAATCCTCTTGACAATCTTTCAAGGTCAGTGAGGTCCCTCTTTTTTTTTCAGAAGAAGAAAACTAAGAGTCACTCATTCTCCAGTTGTCCCTGCCCTGTCCACACTGTGACTCAGAAAGGGAACACGTGTTAGGTTCCCTGAGACCAAGCGCCAGGGTCAGCCAGCGAGCAGCCACTGAGCACTTCCTGTGAGGCCTGCAGGGGAGGTGGAGGCCGTGACCCTTCTGGAGTTTTGGGGGGCTCGTCTGCTCTTCTTCCCCAAAGCATTCCGTGTCCTGCCCTGCCCCTCTGCAGGCAGAAGAATACAGGGCAGGGAGTCCAAAGTCCTGAGAAGCACACCCAGCTCCAGCACAGGCCAGCTGCGTGATCTGGGGATGTTCTCGGCCGTCTTGGCCTCAGTCTCCCAGTCTATGAAATGGCCTTGCTGATCCAGTCCCGTCTCCCTCGGGTTTGCCATGAGTCTCAAATGATGGAACTTTGAAAGATGTAAAGACCACCTGGTATCTTTATAGCGCATGGTTGTGGTTGCTGTGAGCATTCAATAACCTCCAGAACGTTCCCGAGTCATCCCCACAGCCCTTGTTATCTAGGCCTGGATCAAGTCGCCTCCAAGCCAATTTCCCAGCTTCCCCTCCTGTCACCCATCCTTAATGCAGCAGCCAAAGGGATCTTCTCAAGATTTAAACGTGACCCTGTCACTCTGCTGAACACCTTCCGGTGGTTTCCTGACAGTGCAGGACACAGCACTGCCCCTCCCACACGTCCCGTCCTGCGTGGAGCTCTGGGACCGGCTGCGGCCTGCCTCCCGCGCTGCCACACCGGCCTTCTGTCTTTTCCTTGAAAACTCTGAGCTCATTGCCACTTCAGGGCCATTGCCTTTGCAGTACCCTTTACTGGGTGCACTCTTACCACCTCTCAGGATCCCACGGCTGGCTCCTTCTTTTGTCTCCCGTATTTTTTTAAAGATTTTATTTATTTGTATTTTAGAGAGAGGGGAAGGGAGGGAGAAAGACATCGATGTGTGAGAGAAACATTGACCAGCTGCCTCTCCCACACCCCCAGCTGGGGACCTGGCCCTCAACCCAGGCTTGTGCCCTGACTGGGAATCGAACCAGCGGCCCTCTGGTCCACAGGCTGGCACATCAGCCAGGGCATCCTTCTCTTGACTCTTTAAATGCCACGTCCTTAGAAGAGTCTTCCCAGTCCACCTTCGTCACTCTACCGCCATGTTTCCTCTTTTAGTTTCCGTGTAACTGTTACCTGCACCCTTACTTGTCTTGTGTGTGTAACCGCGACCTGTTTCTTTGTCTTCTTGGGCCTGGAACACAGATCCCACAGGGCTAGGGTCTTTGTTAACCTAGTGCCCCAGCACCAGGCGAGCCCGCTTGCCTGTGAAGGTGTCCTGTGGATACTTGTTGAAGGAGTGGGAACCAGGAGCAAGGTGTTCCAGAACAGCCCCTGCCGGAAAAGAGTGGCCCAGACAGAAACTGCAAAGGAATTGGCGCGGACTGATTGAGAAGTACTTTTAGGCTAATTTTATAAGTTGCCAGGGACCCTCGAAGAGTGTCCCACTTGGCAAGAACACAAATTTATGACCTCCTCTGTGGGGGGCACGCCATGTAAATCTGCGAATTGCCTTACAAGGTGCATGTCCTTGGCTCCATGCTGCAAATGACAAACACAGGCTCGGAGAGGTGCCCCGGAAGCTAGTGTGGGGCAGTGCTGGGGTTGGAACCCAGGTCTGGAGGCCTACCTCCCTGTCCTCAGGCAGTGGAGCAGGCTGAGTAGCCCGGGAAACTCTCCTGATGGCTGGGTGGTCCAGCCGTGAGGACTTCTGAGCTCCCTTGAGGTGGAGCAGTGACTTCTCAATCACTCAAAGGAAGGGGATGCTTCACAGCGTTAGGCGGGCACTCTGGGTGTTTTCCCTTTTGCTTTGTTATGCTTGTCCATAATTCCCAAGGGTTGTACAATGAGCTTCTGTTACTTTTCTATTTAAAAAAAAAAAAAAAAAAGCTCTTGTTTAAACATTTCACGTGAGCACCACAGCTGGCAGATGGTGATGGAGCGGGAGCCCGGGCCCCGGAGACAGGGATGTGGGTTCTGGCCCTTCCTGTGCGGTCTGGCCCCCAGGCGGTTCGGGGCCTAAAACAAGATGATGAAAGTTCAAGCTCTCTGTGGCCAGAGCACTGGAGCCAGGAGGAGCAGCGCGCGCGCTGCCGACTTCTGGTCTGGCTTCTGCTGGGCCAGTGGGGGAGGCCTGGGGACAGTTCCCTGAACTTTGGTTTCTGCTGAGGTGACCGGTTAAAAGTAAACGTAGTGCGAGGGACAGCGCGGTGCCTTCCGCATTCTCCCCCGCGGGTCACCGGTGCCAGGCCACACTTTCTCTTCAAGACCATTTTTTCAAGCCTCGCTTTTCTGTGGAAACTGGGGAGAATAACACCGACTTCTGAGATTATTGTAGGGATAAAAGCGTGATTCCGCGGAACAGAGCTTCTAAGTCATCGCTGCAGCGCAGACCGCTCAGGGGGCCCGGGCGAGCCTTCTCAGAATGCTGTTTTTTAAGTGCATTAGACATAAAATGTATGGGATTACAGCAGAAGCCAATTCTATGGAACTGTGGCTGTGCTTTTTTTTTTTTAAATCAACGCCCTAAAAAACAAGACCTCGCAGTCAGTGACACAACTACAGCGGTCTGAAGCGGTCGCACGCGTGACCGGTGTTTTGTTGTGTCTGCAGCAGCTGAAACGCAGCGGGAGAAGCAGTGGTTTCCAGCCCTGCCGCTGCTGCGGTGTGGCGTCTGCGTCCGTAATTGAGGGGACGCTGAATATCAGGTAGGGGTTAGTGAAAAAACTTGCCAGTGTTTTCCCATCCAAGTTCATGGGCCCCTGAATTCTCTCCATGGGCTCCAGGTTCAAAACCCCTGCCACAGAAGGTGCTTGATACCCAGCAGGTAATCTCGAAAGGAGGAGCCGAGACCCCTCCCTACCCTCCTTGGAGCAGAGGGTCCTCAGGTGGGCAGGCAGGGCCCATAGGGGCTGTGGGGAGGGGGCCAAGGCAGACGTAGGGTGCTGACTGGTGAGGTCAGGGTGGCCAGATGAAACCTTTCCTGGTCTCTGAGTAAGCCTCTGAGGGCTGGTGAGTCAGGAGCAGTGCCAGGGATCTCTGCAGATGACGTAACCTCAGGTAGCGTTTGTGCCTGTGGCAGGTCTGCCATCTGCGCTGACTGCTGCTCCTTCAAGATAGCTGGGACAGGTGAGTGCCAGGCAGCAGCATGTGGAATGAGGCAGGAGGCATCCTGCGGGGACGGGGAGGAGCACTGTGGGGTTGGGAGGTGACAACAGGGTGGCCTTCAGAGTCCAGTTGCCAGGGTTCAAATCCCTGCTCCTACACTTACTAACTGGCAGGTACCAACTGCTTGTGCCTTAGTTTTCTTATCTGTAAAATGGGGATGGTAATAGTACTTTCTTCTGGGGTGTTGTGAGGAGTAAGTATTATATTTAAAGCTCCTAGAACAATACCTGGTAGGAGAAAGTACTTAATACTTGGGGACTGAAATCAGCTTCTACACGCAATTCTAGGATTTGTGAGGCTCCACTTCCTCAGAACAGGTTCCTGAGTCCTGTTTCTTGGGGCTCCCAGAGATGGGTCAGACACAGCTTCTGCCTCCAGGGAGCTCACCATTTGGGAAGAGATGGGAACGTGAGCACAGGCCGGCAGTTAGCCGGGAGAAGTGCAGTGATGGCGGTGCTAGAGTGGTGGGTTGGGGTGGGGGTTGGGGCGGGGAAGGCAGGCTTCCTGGTGGAGGAGCCACCCGAGCTGAGCTTTACTGAAGCCCTGGGCACTAGCTAGGGGTCAGGAAGTCGGGGTATGAAAGGTGTTCCAGGCAGAGTGGGAAGCGGATGGTCTGGCATTGCCCGGGTGCAACAGCGCAGGCTGGGCCTCACGGTGCCCTATGTCCGCGATGAGCAGCTTGGGATTTGCCCTCTTGCTAGTGGGAGTCATGGAGGGTTTTGTTTGTTTAACTTTTTATTCACGGGAAGCTGTAAAAATAGCACCGAGTTCCCTCCACCCAGCTTCCCCTGGTGGTAACATCGTTGTTGTAGCTGATTAAAACCCGAACATTGGCACCGGCACAGTACTAGACTACAGAGTGTATGCGGTTTTCACCTTTTTAAGAAACCTGCATTCACGTGCGTGTGTGCGTGCACACCCGGAAGAGTTTTGAGCAGGGGAGTGACACTGACATATGTGTTGACAGATATCCTTGGCCACCAAATGGCAGCAAACGGGATGGGGCTCCTGGAGGCTGTTGGCAAGAGAGAGCAGGGCCTGGGAAGTAGCTGTGGTTGTGGAGAAGGCGGGAGGAGCTGCAGAAGGGAGAAAAGTTTCCCAGGTAAAAGTGGGAGGAGTTGGAGACAGATTGACAGACTGCACGGGAAGGCTGAGCTAGGACTGCCGTGGGGGATTCATGGAGGAGGGGCAGGGTTAGGGAGAAGCTGCTGAGCTGAGTTTGGAATGTCTGAGTTGGAGCACCCGACTCAGCTGTGGTGGGCACCGGGGAGGACTTTCTAGACACGAAGGCATCTAAGCCGAGTCTTAAAGGAGTTGGCTAGGCATGTGGGGGGCATTCCAGGTAGAGGGCCTAGGGTTGGGAAAGACACGGAAGGCATAAGCGGCCTGGGTGTTGGACATCCGGGCAGCACTGCCCAGAAGGTAAGAAGTGGATCTGAAATACTGGGCAGGGGCGAGCCTGGCAGGAGGAACGGATCTGTGAATCATCGCGTGACTCAGGAGATCACGAAATGTGAAGGCTCGTCTGGGGAGAGCCTGCCCGCGGCGGAGAGCAGGCATGCTGTCCCTGCCATGGAAGCCGGCGCTTTGGTCTTCAGACCTGGGCAGTGGAGCAGGAGCGATCGGTCAGAGAGGCAGGTGTGGGGGGACCTGGCAGGTGCAGCCGAGAGTGCCAGAAGAGGCAGGTGGAAAAGTGTCCCTCTGTGGACTCAGCAAGAGGAGGTCACTTGGTGAGCATGGGCAGTGGAGTGGGAGTGGGGTCGCCGTGGGTTGGGGCATGGAGGACTTGAGGGTGTGAACACGGTGTGGACACCTCTTTCAGGAAATGTGACCAAGAGAGGTAGGAGGGTTGTGCAACAGCCAGAGGGGGATTTGGGTGGGTGGGTGGGGGGGGTTGTTTTGATTGTTCTGAGCCTGAGGACAGGCTCGGCGTCCTGGGGCTGGGGCTGAGTGCTTAAGGGGCGACAGTATGCTTGTCACTGGGGGCTCAGCAGCCAGATGCCGGGACTTGAATCCCACCTCCCCCGTACCAGCCATGTGGCCTTGGGCAAGTCTCCGTAACTTCTCTGTGCCTCTGTTTCCTCTTCTGCAAAATGAGTCCCTATCTCCCAGGGTTGTGCAGGGGATAAGGGTCAAGAAAGGTATAATTTCATGAAAAGGGATCTAAAGGGGTCGTGGCAGCCCCTGGGCAGGTACATGGTTACCACTCAGCAACTGCGCATATCACTCATTATTTCTCATTTACTTATTCAACACTTATTCTGCCCTGGCTGGTGTGGCTCAGTAGATTGAGTGCCATCCTATGAACTTGTGAACCGAGGGGTCGCCAGTTCGACTCCCCATCAGGGCACAGGCCTGTGTTGCGGGCCAGGTCCCCAATACAGGGTGTGCAAGAGGCAACCACACATTGATGGTTCTCTCCCTCTCTTTCTCTTTTCCTTCTCCTCTCAAAAAGTAAAATCTTTAAAAGTAAATACATGAGTAAATAAGCACTTATCCTTATCTTTGAAAAGTCTGAGTGGGATGAGTTGATACTCATCTCTCTTTCTTACTGCTATTTATGAAGATGGTGCATGTAGAGCTGAGTGGAGGGGCTACAGGAGGGGGAGCATAAAAGACAGTGCCCTGGGTACAGATCCTACCTCTGCCTCAGCCGTACGCCAGCTCATGACGAGGGCTCTCTGAGCTTCCACGCCTCCTCGGTAAAATGGGACACAGCGACATCTGCCTCACCTTGCTGGTGAAAGACTCACTGAGACGTGCATACAGAGGGCCTGGCCCAGTGCGTGGTGCTACATCGTAGCTATAGTCATTGGCATTATTTTGCCTTTTCTATGTCCTTTCTCCTCAGACTGAGTTTGATGGTTAAACAAGGTTTTTTCCCTTGAACTTGAGGGAGTCCCGTGCAGTATTGCAGCCCAGGCCACTTGTGGGGAAGGGCAGGTGGTCTCCACGCAGCTTCTTGGCCATGGAGGGCACTGTACACACTGAGTCCAGGGGGACGGGCGTGGAGGGGCTGCGTGACCTGGTTCATGTGTCACTGCCCTCGGTGATTGCCCTCTGCGCTGTGAAATGGGGTGAGCGTGGGTGAGTACACAGTGGGCTGGGGGCAGATGGCCCCTGCTGACTGACGAACTGTTCTCTCCTCTAGAGACTGATGGAGAGGCAGAGACGGAAGGCGGACATCGAGAAGGGGCTGCAGTTCATTCAGTGAGTGTGCACGGGGACGGCAGGGCAGGGTGGGTCCCCCGAAGGTGGCCCGAAGCACGCAGGCTCTCTCCGCCTCTCTTTTCTTGCTCGCTGAGTCCTTGCTTTTCGGGTCCCCACGTGGATTGGGGAGTGGGGAGGTAGGAGGTACTAGGAAGAGGCTGGCATATCAGGGGCGAGGGGAGGGATCTGTGAACCCCACACATGAGCCATGAACCCTACACACGCATGTGCACTCCCTGACCCTGGCTACCCTTCGGCCTTGTGCAGCGTGCCGTTTTACCCTCGCTGTCCACACACGCTCATTCGTTCTCTTGCTTGCCTGTGCACATCTTGTAAGGAATCAGTGGTTCCCGCTTAGTGAGCACATCCGTCAGGCTCTGCGCTGGGCCCCTCACACCCATCGTCGCTCTAACCTTCACAGCAGCCGGGGAAGTAGGTGGCCTTGTCTCCGTTTTGCAGATGACAGAGCTGAGGTCAGTCTGGTGAGCAAGGGTAACCTGGAGAAAACTGTTTTTGTAAGAATTCGACTTGAATCGAAGTCACTGGTTTCCATGGCGTTGCAGCTCTGAGCCGCCACCCGGGTCGCCCTGCTTCCGGGGTGGCCTCCACTTCCGTGGAGCGGAGAGAGCAGCGCCACGGCCCTCACGGGGCCGCCGCGCCTGCAGTAAAGGTCCACTCCATGTCCTGGCTCTCCTTTCCCCAGGGGGTCGCAAGAGGTTCAGCAGTAGGCGCACCTCCAGGAACCATACGTTGCCCTCCCCAGGGGACGCTCTGCGGGGTGACACAGTAGGGCTTGCTCTTTGTAAAGTTGCTGTGTGTTCACAGACCGCATGTGCGTGGCAAACGTTCAGTTGGCGCCTCTGGGCACAGAGCGTTGGAGGAGACGCAGAGTGATTTGGACAGGCGGGTTGGCGCTGGCTTGTGGGGGCCTTAAGCACCAGGATGTGGTGATTTTTAGGACAGGTGTGACCTGCTGCAGAGGAAGCTGGTGCTGGAAGGGGACAGGGTGGAGGTGGAGACCAGTTAAGAGGAGGGTGACAGCGACGGTGGCCTGGCCTAGGGCAGTATGGGAAGCAGGGACACACCCTGGCCTCTGACGGTGGGGTGGCAAATGAGAGGGTTGGGGTGGGAGCCCCGCTGTCACCATCAGGGACACCTGCTCACCCCCTGGGGACCTCTGGCATCTCCCCTCACCGCTTCTCACTGGCTCGCTTAGGCAGCTCCTTCTTGCCCAGCGATTGGTGACAGCTCTAGGCAACGGAGAGGGCCTCAGCCTTGGGCTCCGGCTCTGGCCCTGGCGCTGACCTGCTGTGTGACCTTGGGCAAGTCACTGTCCCTCTGAGTGTGTCTGTTTTCCTGTCTGTGATGTGAGGGGCTGGAGGCAAACCCCAGTTTCCCTTCCAGCTCAGCCCTTCAGCGTAACAGGTGTGTCTCTGCTCTCCTGGGCTGGCACTTGCTACCAATCCTGAGCGGCATTTTTTTGGCCACAGGAGAGCAGAGGGCACCCAGGACCCCATCTACGTTGTTGAGTCTGGCATGAAGGGGTGACAGGCTCTCAGTGTGCCTGGTATTGGCTGGTATGTGAGTTTTGTGGGAAGGGGTGGGAGAAGGGGACCTCAGGTGGGCTGCTGGTGGTACCTGGGGGCCTATAGCTGCAGGTCTGGTGTGGCAGGGTGCGGTCACTCATAGGGGACTGCTTTCTCAGGACAGCTGGCTCAAGCTGAGCTGGCCTGCTCTCTCTCAGCCTCTGCACCTGGGAAAGCCAGGCCGTCAGGCCCTGGGGCGAGTGGAAGGCCAGCACGGTGATGATTTAGGGAGAAAAAACTGCTGTCCACTCACCCCAGTCCATGAGGTAACATCTGAGGTCCAAGCTGGAGGAGCCCTCTCCAGGCATGATTCCTGGCCTGTAGCTCTGGCTCCTGGACCTTCATGTAGCTGGGACCCTGGGGCTCACCCAGACCTTGCTTTCCTCTCCTTTTCCTGCTAGGTCGACACTACCCCTAAAGCAAGAAGAATATGAGGTGAGTATCAGCTGCTAGGCTGGGGGAAGGCAAAGAACAGGGGTGTCCAAATGAGGGGGTGTGGGTCCAGGAGCTGGGGCTGGGCAGAGAAAGCCCCCTGACCCCTTTTGTGCCCCATGCCCTCGCAGGCCTTTCTGCTCAAGCTGGTGCAGAACCTGTTTGCCGAGGGCAACGACCTTTTCCGGGAGAAGGACTACAAGCAGGCCCTGGTGCAGTACATGGAAGGGCTGAATGTGGCTGACTACGCCGCCTCCGACCAGGTGGCCCTGCCCCGGGAGCTGTTGTGCAAGCTGCATGTCAACAGGGCCGCCTGCTACTTCACCATGGTGAGCCGGGCCACCACTTCCCCAGATGCCCAGCCGAGCCAGGCCATACCCTGGGGAGCCTCTGCAAGGCCAGCTCTTGCCCAGCCTCCTGTCTGAATCTCACCCTCTACTTCCTTGACTCTCAACCCTGCTGCACAGCAGATTTACCTGGAGAGCTTGTGAAGTACTAATACCAATACATGATCAGATTTTTAAAGATGACACTGGTGCCTAAGCCCTACCCCCAGATGGATTCAGTTAGCATCTCGGAGTGGCCTGGGCGCTGCCAGGAGTCTGTGGGCAGTCAGGGCTGCGAAGCTCTCTTGTCATCGTGCCGCCTCTTTCTGTAACCCTCTGGCCTCTCCTGCTCCTCCCTCCTGGGCTCCGCGCCTCCCATCACAGCCTCACTTCTTTCTCCACACCTCCGGTCTCCTCTCCTCCTGAGGGCGCCAGCACCCCCCATGCCTGCCCTGCCCGCTCACTCACCAGGCCCCGTGGGAGGCTGTGCTGTGGGCTCCGCGGAGACTCCTGAGGCACCCCTGCAGTCCACAGTGGACTAGTGGACTAGAGGGCCAGTCTGGACAAGCGGGCCTACCAGATTCCTGCTCACACTCTGTTCTGTACGCTGGCCACCTTCACAATTTCTTCCCAAAGGTGCCTCTATCACTCTCCATCTGTGGTGTTCTGAACCAAAGGGAGAAACAGAATAGACATGCCTGAGTGACCAGGCTCACCACCGTAGCACACGAAGGCCCCTCTCTCCTGTGTCCTGACAGTGCCCGTTGGCAGCCCCCTCCGCTGGACACGTGGCTGCCCTTGAAGAGAGTGTGAGCACCAGAGCTGTTTTCCTGGAGCTCTGGAGCCTCTTCCGTGAGCCAGGCCCTCAGGCAACCTCCATCTCTGCAGGGAAGGGAGGCTGGTCTTCCGCTTAGGGAGCAGGAGGCCTGGGGGAGGGAGGGTAACAGGCGCTGACGCAGAGCGCCTGCTCCTCTCTGGCAGGGCCTGTATGAGAAGGCGCTGGAGGACAGCGAGAAGGCACTGGGTCTGGACAGCGAGAACATCCGCGCACTGTTCCGCAAGGCGCGCGCCCTCAACGAGCTGGGACGCCACAAGGAGGCCTACGAGTGCAGCAGCCGCTGCTCACTCGCCCTGCCCCACGTGAGTGCGGCTCTGCGGCCACGCCAGGGGCCGGGCTCCAGGGCCAGGCTCTGAGGCCAGATTCCAGCCCTCTGCACCGGCCCTCACTCCGCCTAACCACCCCTTCTTTTTGAGCCTCAGTTTTCTGTTACATAGAGTTGCAAATACTGATACTAACACTGAGCTCTGATTGTGTGCCAGGCATTGCTAAAGATACATTGTATTAGCACATTTGCAACAAACAACCCTTTGTGGCAGATACAATTATCCCTATTTTAAAGATGATGGAGAGAAAGGAGCTTTCCCAGCAGATTTGAACCTAGGTAGTCTGATTCTGGAGTCGGCGCTCCTAACGAGGGAGAGTGCTGAGTACAGGGTCTCAGTGAGACTGAAAGGGGCGCCACACGCGTGGAGTCCTGATGTCCAGGGTGTCCTTAGCTGGGGAGGAGACGATGGGAAACGACCTATAGAGAGAGAGCCTTGCTCGCCTCAGCCAGTGCGCGGCTGGGCATCTGCATGCTCTCCCCATTTATTCACCCGCTTTACAAATATTTACCGAGTGCCCACACAGTGCCGGGTCTGTGCCTTTTGGTGACTCACAGACTACGAGGAGACAAGTGGAAACATCCCTGGGGTCTAGGCTCCACCACTGACCCCTGGCATGAACTTGGACAAAGCACTCCCTCTCTCTGCACATCACCTCCATGCCTTTAAAAGGTCTATTCTACTTTATCCCTGAAATAATGGGTGTGAAAGTGTTTGGGGGTTAGTAAGTGCTTCCCAGGAAGGGTTGAGAGGACTCAGGAGTGGTCAGGATCCTGGAGGACTCCCTGAAGGAGGTGGGGCTTGAGTGGGCCTGGAAGAAACAAGTAGGATTTGGGTGAGCAGAGCAGAAAGGAAGTCACATGTGTGATGGTCAAGGACATCAGTGCCAGAGCTCTGGCCTGGGTTTGGGTCCTGGTCTTGAGCCTTGGTTAACACCCCTGTAAAACGGGGGCCGATGACAAACCAGGCATCGCAGGGCTGTTCTGAGGATAGAATCCAAAAATCGCACGAGCCAGTTTGCATGATATCCAGACTCAGTGGGTGTTCAGAAAACATTCACCGTTACTCTGGTTTTTGTTTATTATTCTTTTTTCTTTTCTTTTCTTTCTTTCTTTTTTTTTTTTTTTTTTTTTTTTAAGAGAGTGAGATGGGAAGAGAGGGAAAGGAGAAGGAGAGAAACAGCAATGTATGGTTGCCTCTCACATGGCCCCCACTGGGGACCTGGCCCACAACCCAGGCATGTTCCCTGACTGGGAATTGAACCGGGACCCTTTGGTTCCCAGCCCGCGCTCAATCCACTGAGCTACACCAGCCAGGGCTTTGTTTATTATTCTTGCTTCCCTGATTCAGTTTAGTTCACAGTGAGAACCTTTCTTATGACAGTTGTCCTCCATCCATACAGCTTTGTCCAGCATTCCCAGCAGGTCCACATCCAGCTGTCGTGGCGACCCCCTCCTGGGAGGGCACGGGGCTTTTACCCCACCGTACAGCCCAGCCAGGGCTGGTAACTCCCCTGAGGGAAGTACCCAGATGAGGGCTTTGCACTCTGAGTTGGAGAATTCCCCCATTTCCAAGTCTTTGTGGGCAAATACTAGTAGAACACTCCCTCATGTTGGCACCAGGACGAGGGATGACCCCAGAGCCTGGCCCTGGGGCTCCAGGAGCTCGTCAGTGAGGTGGGAGGTGGGCAAGTGCCCAGGATGTCGCAGCACCCCTCGCCCCGTCATTGCCCAGGTCACAGTCACCATGCTGTTGTTTACCGATTGGTCTCCCCCACTGGACCGGAATCTCCATGCGTCCTGGCCCCCATCTGCCCTGTGGCTGGTGTGCCTGGCCCCTGGCATGCGCACAGTAATACAGACTTGGCGGGAGGAAGGAGCGCTGGGTGCTGTTACACTGAGCACTGACCGAGGGCCGGGCGCGCTCTGAACTTCGTGCGTCCTCGGCGCTCTGGGCCTGCGCACCACACAGGACTGGCACAAAGTTCCAAGGCGTTGTTTGGTGAAAGATGCAAGCTGTAGAACAGTTGGTATACTATGATCCCACTTATGTAAAAAAAGAGAAAATCCCCACAGAGCAAAAGCGAGCCTTCTTCATGGGTCTGTGTGCGTGTCTGAATTCCTAGGAAAGCTCCGCAGAGAAGAAGCCCGGCAGACCAACAGGCATGTGCTCCCTCAGGGAGGGGCCGGCGGTGACGCGAGGGAGCGCTTGCTCTCATGTTGCAGCCTCCACAGTGATACTGCTACTGGCTCAATTATGAAAATAAAAAAGACAATGTCAGAATAAACAAAAATCATCCCTTTTCCCTCCCCCCAATAAAAGAAAAACAGAAGCAAGGGTTCTGGTCCCAGCCCTGCCATGTTCTGGCTGTACGACTTGGGCAGCCAGCCCCCTTAGCGTCCCCTCCAGGAGCTTGCTTCCTTGTCCGTAGTAACGTGGGGAGCCAGCAGGCCCCCCGCAGGGCTGCGCACGTGTCCACGGTCCAGCGTGGGGAGCCAGGCAGACCGTCCTGCTCCACCCCGTGTCTTGTCTTCCCAGGATGAAAGTGTGACCCAGCTTGGTCAGGAGCTGGCTCAGAAGCTTGGGCTGCGAGTTCGGAAGGCGTACAAGAGGCCCCAGGTAGGTGGGCTCTGGGTGCGGGGGTCGGCGGGGTTGGAGAGGGGGAAACCTGAAGAGGGAGTCTAGGCGCCTTTGGGAGAAGTAGGTGAGGGTGGCCAGAGCCAGGCCAGGACAGAAGGGAGTGACAGCAGGTGATCGTCCCTCTTTTTGGCTGAAAGCCCTGGAATGACTTTGAGAACCTTTAGGGAAAGGAGAGAACAGCCAAAGCTTCCAGCTCTCCTCAGGCACCAGCTGTTTAAACCCACTCCCTCCCCTGCCCTGGACGACGGCGGCACCTCAGAGAGGGCCTCAGTTGACAGCGGTGTCCTTCAGCCCTATGTCCTCACATACCCCTGTGTGGCGGCGCATGTTTGAAATGTCAGTATCTGTTTGGTTCATTCAAATCCATGTGCGCTCTATGGCACCTACTGTGTGCCAGGAAGCTGCACGTAGAAAGGGTGTAGTTCCGGAGTCTCTGCTGTGACCTTGAGCAAGTCAGTTCTCTCTCTACCTTCACTTCTGCACCTGGGACGTGGGGTAATCATGCCCACCTCAGAGGGTCCCTGGGAGGATCACAGTGAGCGAGTGACATGGCAGTGCCTGCACACAGTGGGAGTGTATGCTTGGAATTCCTCTGTTCAGGTCAGGGTTGCAGGAAAAAAACACCCTAAGGTGACCCACAGATAGTGCAGGTGGCCCCTGGCGGCCTGGGACAGGGAGCCTTGGAGGGCACCACAGACCCCAGCTGCCTGCTGGGTCCCCTCTGCTGCCCTGGCTGATGGGACCCTGAGCATCTTTCCAGGACTTCATCTCTTCCCACCTCTCTCCAATCTCTGGCAGGAATTGGAAACCTTTTCTCTGCTCAGTAACGGCACAGCAGCTGGTGTGGCAGATCAGGTAGGATGGGGCCAGGACCCCAAGCCTCCCTCCTCCCCACCTCGAGGAATGGCCTATTGTGGTTCATCCATTGTGAGAGCTTCGAGTGCACTCTGGGGTACAAATGACCTCAGGCAGCGGGTGCGGGGGCATCAGACTGAAGGGTTAGGGTCCATCTGTCCTCGGCCCCACTGCTGTGAGCCAGGCCCCTGCTCTGGGAAGAGGGGGTGACCGACAGCCCGGGCCTGAGCCAGGCCCGTGAGGACAGCTCTGGGACGCACAGCTCAGCTCTCCCCCTCCCAAGAGGTGCGTCCTGTGACCACAGAGGCAAAGTGTGGGGATGGGCTGTGGCTGCTGGTGGCGGGAATGGTCGCTGCAGGGGCAGCCTTTGAACCCCTGAGAAAGAAGGGAAACAATGGCAGCAGGAAGGATGGGTGATTGGGGCCAGACCACCCAGGCCTTGTCCTGTGGGTGGCGGTAGGGCTCAGCACATGCATGACTGCCCTGCCACTCACCACACGGGAATGCTGCGTGGACTTTGAGCCTTCTTGGAAGATGAGGGACAGGCTATAAGAGTACAGATGGGGCCCATGTCCTGCCTCCTCCTCATACATAAGGGGAGATTCAGGCACAGACTGGGCAAGGGACTTAGCCGGTGTCACACAGCAAGGCAGCAGCAGGCCTGCCCCCTCCAGGGCATTACAGCTCTCATTGATTCACTCGTCCCGTCCCAGGGATTCCCTGGGCTGGCTGCTGGGCTCAGAATTAGGCGTGTTGTTGCCCTTAGGGACCTCTCAGGCTGCAAGGGAGGCAGGTGTGATCTCATCTGGTTTGTAACCCTCACTCGTCATGGTTTGTAACAAATTATTAGCCTCGCATGTACTGAGTGTTCAAAAAATAATAACAAGGGAATGTCTTAGTCTGTTTGGGCTGCTACAACAAAATGCCTTAGGATGGGTGGTTTATAGACAGCAAACAATTACCTCTCGGTTCTGGAGACTGGGATGTGCAAGGGCAAGGCGCTGGCAGGTTCTGTGTCTAGTGAAGACCCACTTCCGGGTTATAGTTGGCACCTTGTAGTTGTAACTTTAGAGGGCAGGAGGGACAAGGGATCTCAATGGCGTCTCTAATACCATTCATGAGGACCCCACTCTCATGATCTAATCAGCTCCCAGAGGCCTCTTCTAATACTGTCATCACTTTGGGGGTTAGATTCCAACATATGAATGGGGTGGGGGGTAAACCTTTACACCATAGGAGTGAATGAATGAATGATGAATGAACAGTCCCAAATAATTTTACAACAGTGCCTCAAGGGATGTACTGCTTCTCCCCTGTGACAAAGGGGAAACAGGAACAGAGAAGTCAGGTGACTTGTCTGAGTTTATCCAGTATGTGGCAGGCACTGAGCTTGGGGTTGTGTACACAGTGAACCAAATAAGTATGGTCCCTGCCCTCAAAGCACTCCCAGGCCAGGGCAGATAGACACTAGCCCGATTGTTTCTGGTTACAAACCATGATGAGACCCATAAAGGCAGAGCGTGGGGAGCCACGGGCCATTGGAAATGGAAGGCCTGATTTAGACGGGCATCAGTGACCTTTAAACTGAGACCTGAAGGTTAAGGAATAGGCAGGACAGAATGTACAGGTAAAATAGCATTCCAGACAGAGGAGCAGGCATGTGCCAAGGCCCTGAGGCTGGGAAGAGCTCAGAATGTGGGAGGGACCAAGTGGAGGAGAGACAGGGTTCCAGCGGGGCTGGAACAGGAGCTAGAAGCCAGACCACCTTGTCCCTGGTGAGGAGCTGCATCATCATCATAAGAAAGTTGGGAAGGTATCGACTCTGTTCACTCAGAAGATAATTATTGAGTGCTATATGCCCAGCATACAGTCGATCTAGGCACTTGGGGTAAAGCAGGGAAACAGCCAAAGAGCCCCACCCTCGTAGAACTTGCAGATTAATTGGGGAAGATAAAAGTGATCTGTGTTACAGAAAAAGGGGTTGGGGAGTGCTGGGGCTATTGGGAGGGGGCTGCAGATTTAAACAGGGAGCAGGGAAGGCCTCTGAGGGGGAGACACTTGAGCAAAGACCTAAAGGAGATGGGGGATGAACCTTAAGGGAGTTTGGGGGACTAGGCAAAGGGAACAGCTAATGCAAAGGCCCTGAGGCAGGAGTGCCCAGTGTGTGAGAACAGCCAGGAGGCTGGGGGAGCTGGAGGGGACTGTGCAAGGCTCCTCTTTATCCTACCAGAGGCGATGGAGAGGCAGGGAGTTATGCAGACAGATCTTCTCTGGAGCTCTTGGATCTCAGGGACTCCTGCCTCATCCCTGGAGCCCGAGAGACTGGAGCCCTTTTGTTTTCTGTGGGTAGTGGCGTGATTGTGCATTAGCAGGCAACTCTTGTGTGACCTTAGCTGGTATGTGATGGGCTGTCCCTGTTCCTTCTCTTCCTACAGTGACTGCCCTGGTTCAGACCACATCCCACCTTTCCAAGTCTTGTCTGGCCTCCCTTTCTTGTTGCCCCAACACTGCCCAGACCCCCCCCCCCGCGCCACCTGTTCCCCCAGTGCGGCTGCATGGTGAGCTCCAGCAGCCAGGCCTCGAGGGTCTCTCCTCACTTAGAAACCCTCAGTGGTTGGTAAAGTGTCTGTTTTAAAGTAACGTGATGAATCGGCATCCGGATACTATAGCCTGGCGTTCAGGCCCCACCACAGTCTGGTTCCAGCCTCTCCCCCCCTCACCACCTCCTATGGTCGCCCTGGATGGCATGTGTGCGTGTGTGTCCTCGGCTTCACAAGAAGCTCATTTGAGAGCGGGGACTCTGGGCTCTTCTGTTCTGTGCCTCTGTGTGGCACTGCTTTGGAGTCAGACGGGCCTGGCCTTTGCTCACTGGTGGCATGACCGAGAGGAAATTATGTCATCTGTCTAAGCTTTGGGAGCCCTCTGTAAAATGGAGACAGTAGTGCTCAGTCCCCAAGGTGGCTCATGGATGAAATGAGAGCAGGCCTGGGAAGCCAGCTTTGGGGCCTGGGCAGGGTTGGTGTTCACTCCCTGTCCCATTCCAGTGCAGCTCACTCATAGGTCTCTTCTAGGAGCCTGGGACGGGGGGCCTGCCTCCAGGGTCCTTGCAGGCCAGCGAGTAAGTGCGCAATACAGCAGCAGCTGGTCATAGCAAGCAGTGTTGCGCTGGCGGGTAGAGCTGATGCTCAGAAGATGTTTGTTGAATGACTGAATGGCCATGGCCAAAGGGCCACAGCAAATGTGGGTGGAATGCCCAGCTACCAGAGGGCAGCCTTCCATGTCCACTGAGTCTGGAGCAAGGGGACCACAGATGGTGCCATGTATGGCACTGGGCACCTAGTCCCTGCCAAACGCCTCACCCATCCATGCAGCTTTGCTGGGCCCCCTCCATATGCACACAGGTCAGGACTGGGCACAGGGGTGGGCATCTGTGAGAAGGCCAAGCAGAGTGGACTCTATGGTGGAGAAGATGAGGTCAGATCTTGCCTCGGTGCACCAGTACGGTGCCGCATGCACACACACGCAACCAGACCCCGTGACCTTCTCTGGAAGCTATACGCACACACTGGGTGTGAGCTTGGGCTGCTGGGATGGATCTGTGGCCCGGGTGTCCCGTTCATTCAGCCAGTCTGTCATTCCACAGGTGTGCCTAGTACTGGAGATGGCACAGCTGTGCCCACGGGGGCTTCTTAGGACCCTGGAGTCAGGCAGGCCCTGCAGGCACAGTCTCTGTGCCAGAGCTGCGTCCCTTGGCAGTGTGCGGAGCGAGGTGCAAGGGGGGCTGGGAGCCCGAGGTACAGGCGCAGCCTGAGGCAGCGAGGGTTGAGAGGCCATCGTGGAGTCGGGGCAGCAGGACTCGGGCAGGTGGAGAGGAGGCAATAGGGGGACAGCTGGGGCAAAGGCCGAGAGGCAGGAGAGGGAAATCCAAGTTCTCCCCTTGGGGTTCAGAAGACTCTGGGCCCTGCACCTTGGTGTGTGTGGGTTCAGATCTCGAGTGCACCCCTTTATGCGAGGTGGCCTCTCCGCCTTTCGGAGAGGTGCTGCTTCCTGCCATCTGGTGGTGGCCATCGGATTCCAGTGGGTCACACAGGAATGCTCCTAGCACAGCGCCTGCGGGAGAGGAGGGCTCCAGAGACCTTTGTTGCTAAGTGAGTGTCACTAGCTGGAAACAGGCAGGGAGAGACACACCTAGAGAGGTGGGCTGGAGCGAGGTAGTGGGCAGGGGACTGTGAAAGTGACTCTGTCCCGTGGGGCCTGGGGAGCCATGGAGGCACTGAGCCAATATTTTATACACTCACTGTGAGCATAGCAGCTCTCTGATGCAGCGTGACAGCCTTGGTCTGTGAGGGCCGAGCGCGCGCCTCACATGTCGGCTGCGTGCCTGCAGGGGGCTCTGCGCACAGGGTTGGGAGAGCAGGGCCCAGGGATGGCGTCAGGGCTGGCTCCCAAGTTAGACAGCCCTTCTGAGTTGGGAGTGGCAGCTTCCCAGGACTGACATCTCTGCTGGGGGACACTGGCAGGGCACTGGGCCAAGGGCTGAACTCATCTGGGTGTGAAGTGCAGGCCCAGCCCTGGCGTGAGGCAGCACCTGGTCGATCTTGTTGCTATTTGTGCTGCTGCTGAGCCACAGGACGGCATGATCAGTAGGGGGAGGGGGTCTGGTGCCCCTGCTGCCCTCCGAGGGAGCACAGAGGAGATGGGGTTCCCCCAGGGCCTCGCCAGGGAAGGAGGACTCCAGCTGGAGGTTGTGGGACTCGCAGAAGGGGAGGATGGCCTGGCTCGATGACGGGCTGTATCCCGGAGGGAGAGTGGAGCCACGCGTGTCCACAGGGATGGAGTGCAGGGACCGAGCACACCCAGGTCACCCAGTCCAGTTCCTGAGAGCTTGGGTTTAAAATTTTGTTACTTGTTTACTGAACACAAAAAGCAGTTCCTGTATGTAAGCGGTGCTCTAATCCCTGTACAGACGTCAAATTATTTCATCCTTGTAACAGTCCTAGGAGGGGGTGACTGTGTCACCCTCACTCTGTGTACGAGGACACAGGCCCAATGGGTGAGGGAGTTGGCAAGGCCAATAGCAAGCTGTGTCCGGCCTTCCCTCTCCAGTGGGATCCCACCTGGACTGAATCTGCCCGGGGCTGTAACTGGGGAAGGGGACTCCGGTGACGCAGGGAGTGGCACATTGGTGCCTTCTGGACTGTGCTGTTCATTCCCATGGGCCCAGGTGACCCCCTGGGTGCTGGGCACTGTGGCCTTCCCGGCCTGTGTCCGCCTGACCCACCATGCCCTTCCTCTCCGCAGGGAGCCACCAATGGATGGGGGTCCATAGATGACATCGAAACAGGTAAGTGACCCTTGTGTGAGGGGACGGGATGGAGATGGGGCCCTGGGAGGGGCTCAGCCCCAGCCGCAGTCCTGCAGACAAGAGCTCTTGAGGGCTCCCTTCCCTGGGGACTGCCTGAAGCACGGAGGCAAATAGAATGGGTTCGGGAGGACTCCCACAGGGAGGGGAGAGCGCCGCCCGGTCTGGGAGGGGAGGCAGGGGCTGCCTCCCACTGGGCAGTGCTGGTCCTGTGTCCTCCACTCCAGCTCCCCTGCCTCCCAACTGGGTGCCACCCTGGTCAGAGTCCTCCGGTCAGAGTCCTTTATTTATTTTTTTATTTTTTTAAAGATTTTATTTATTTATTAGAGAGAAGAGAAGGAAGGGAGAAAGAGAGGGAGAAAGAGCAATGTATGGTTGCCTCTCACATGGCCCTCACGGGGGACCTGGCCTGCAACCCAGGCATGTGCCCCAACTAGGAATCGAACCGGGACCGCCTGGTTACCAGCCCACGCTCAGTCCACTGAGCCACACCAGCCAGGCCCAGGAAAGGTTACTTTAAAACTGTACCTTAGAGAGGGCACTGCTTACCCCAGAGGCAGGATATTCAGGCCCAGATCCAGGCCCGTCAGGGACATATTGTGAGATTGAAGGGCCCTCTCCAGCTCTGCAGTGGCCTTCCTTCCCTATCACCGAGCCTCTGCTGCTGTCGGGGGCAGGCCAGCGGGGCAGGCCAGGTTCTGAGCAGGAGCTGGGGAAGGAGGGATGGTGTTGGACGAGGACCCCAGGGCCCTGGCACAACTCCCCTCTCCCACTGAGCAGCAGCCCCTGCAGCTACTGAGCCCCCTCCCCCCTCCACAGACTGCTACGTGGACCTTCGAGGCTCCCCGGCCCCCCTCCTCACCACCCCCACGATGCCCCTGTTCCCTCACGTTCTGGACCTGCTGGCCCCCCTGGACAGCAGCAGCAGGGCCCTCCCTGGCGCCGAGGGCCTGGACGACTTCTCCGACGGGGACGTCCTCGGTCCTGAGCTGGACTCCCTTCTGGACTCCCTGGTGAGCCCTGCAGCCGCCCTCCTGCTCTCCTGACTCCCTCTCCCACCTGGGACCCCGTCACGTTCACCCTCACGACCCACGATGGGTGGAGGGAAGGCCCTGTCTCCCTGTCACAGATGGGGAAACAGGCCCTGGGGGGGAACCAGCTTACATGACGCTGCCGAATGTGCAGCCGGAAGGGGCGGTAAAGATCCATGGGGCAGGCCAGGGCAAGGCGCAGAGGGTCGGCGGCCCCAGTGCCCGATGCGCCCAGGCCCGGGCACTCGAGTTCTCCTCTGACCCCTCTGTTGTCCACCTTCCAGTCTCTGGTCCAGGGTGGCCTGCCTGGCAGCGCTGTGCCCAGCGAGCTGCCCCAGCTGATACCCGTGTTCCCGGGCGGGACCCCGCTGCTGCCACCTGTGGTGGGCGGGTCCATCCCCGTCTCCAGCCCACTGCCCCCTGCCTCCTTTGGCCTCGTCATGGACCCCTCCAAGAAGCTGGCCGCTTCTGTGCTGGACGCCCTCGACCCCCCAGGCTCCGCACTGGACTCCCTGGACCTGCTGCCGTACTCAGAGACCCGGCTGGACGCCTTGGACAGCTTTGGGTCGACCCGGAGCTCCCTGGACAAGACCAGCTCCTTCCTGGGTGAGGCCTGGGTGGACATAGTCACCCACACCCCTTGACAGTTTGCAAAGTGCCATCGCAGCTCCAGTCTCTGGAGAGCGGAGCTGGGGTTACAGTTGTCTTCCAAAACCTAGGCCCTTTCACCCCGTCCCCGCGCAGGGCCATGTCTCCTGAGCTGCTGTGTCTCCTGCAGCTCTCGGCACGGGGTGGGGCTGGCATCTTGTCTAGTCTCGGACAGCAGAGCTGGGGCAGTCCAGGACTCAGACTTGCAGTCTGGTGCTCTCTGCCCCGCCCTCCAGGGCCCTGGGGTCGCTAGACTGGTGGGATCGCACAGGGATGATCCCGAGGCTAGGGGAAGGGGTGCAAGGCCATGGGCACCTTCAGCACCACTCCGACCTGGGTGCCAGGGACCCAGAGAGAAACAGGCCCACCTGGGCCCTTACGGGACTGGCTTTCCACAGCAGACCTGGCGCAGAGAGCTCACAGCTGAGGGGAATTCACAGGGCTGCTGGAGCACAGAGGGGCTTCACTCAGCCTTGGGGCCTAGGGAGGCTTCCAGGAGGGGGTGACGGCGCCTCCTGAAGGAGGTCACCTCAGCAGGCCTGCGTGACGGGGGGACATCCCTCAAGGCAGACGAATGTAGTGGGAGGGAAGGCGGGCTGGGGGCAGTAAGACCTGAGCTGGTGTCGGAGGGCCTGGGGGCCAAGCTGAGGTGCTTCGGCTTTCTCCTGGGCACAGTGGTGGTGCCAAAGGTATAAGCACGGGTGGGCACACTTAGCCTGGGGCGCTTCCCTTTCCCAGTGGGGGTAGAGTTAGGGGATCAGTGTGGATAGGAGAGGACGTGTAGCCTGGGAGGTTTCTCCAGGTTAGAAATATGGAGGGAAGGTCTTCGGAGGGCC
This sequence comes from Micronycteris hirsuta, assembly GCA_004026765.1. Classification (NCBI taxonomy): domain Eukaryota; kingdom Metazoa; phylum Chordata; class Mammalia; order Chiroptera; family Phyllostomidae; genus Micronycteris; species Micronycteris hirsuta. The sequence continues at coordinate 33,438 of PVJI01002521.1, read as the reverse complement.
CTTCACACCCTCCAGAGCAGGGCGGTGACCCCTGTGTCTTCTCCTTGCCCAGAGGACACCAACTCACAGGACCATCGTCCCCCAAGCGGCTCTCAGAAACCAGCCCCTTCGGTGAGTGACTTGGCGAGGGTCAGTGACCAGGCATCTCATGTCCTTCCGGGGATAGAGGGCAAGTGGTTGGGGTCCAGAGTGGGAGTGAGCCCTCTCCCTGGGACTAAGGTCTGCATCCCCCAGGGAGGGGCCCCTCAGAGCTGATGGGCCAGAATTGGTCTCTCCTAGACTTCCCAGCTGAGCTATGTGCTGGGAGGGTGAGCAAAGGGCACTGGAATGTGACAGAAGAGGACATCAAGGCTCAGAGGGGCTGAGCGACTTCCCCAGGATTAGTACACCTCCTGGTTTCGGGACTCAGCCGGGTTCTGGGCGCAGGAGAGCACTTGACCAGGAGTTAGGCAGCCTGAACTCATGCCTCAGTCTGGACGCTAGCTGGGCAGCCTCAGCAAAGTCACCCAGCATCTCCCAGTCTTGCCTTCTTCCCCATCGGTTGATGCTGTGGGAACTTGGGAAGCAGAGGTTGGGGGCACTACTACTTTTCCACCTTCATGTTGGGCTCTTACTCAAGTAAAGGCTCTAGGCCAAGGTCACTGTTACTCATGTACCCCCACTAGGCTGGTTCAGTCCTGCCGTTCTTCATTCTGGGATCACGTTGTAAGGAGCTCCCCAGCTGGGAGGGTAGAGGAAGAAGGAGGGTCCTTAGCTGCAGTTCTGCTCTTGGGTGGGATGGGAGGGTCATAGAGCCCCCATTTCTGGTGCCCAGGCTGGCCCTGGTCGCTCCAGCTGTCGCCCAGTGCCCCAGATGGCCAACTTCCCCTTGTCACAGCCAGAGCCCTCCCTGCCCAACACCGCCTTGCTCATCAAGAACCCGTTGGCCGCCACCCACGAGTTCAAGCAGGCCTGCCAGCTCTGCTACCCCAAAACAGGTAATGCTGCACCTTCATCCTCTGCCCCTCTGTCCAGAGCTGTGGGGAATTTCAGGAGCATAGACTCCCAGGATGACAGGATCTGCGTGCACTAGTCAGAGAGGACTGTGGGAACAGGAGCCCCGCAGGGATTTCGAGCAGAAAGGGATATGACATGGGGGCTTTCAGAAGGGCTGGAAGGGAGGGGCCGCTGCTGGCACTGCTGGTGAGTATCATGGCCGCCCTGTAGCCCGGAAGCTGGTACGTGGCTGCGGCATGCAGAGTCCGGCCGCTGCTGCAAACACACCTCTGCCGGAGGAAATGCAGCAGCCTGCCCCTCTGTCCACTCTCCACCCCCGAGTGCGTCTCCCTGGGTGAATTCAAACCTTGCCGTGCACCAAGGTGGCAAAGGAGTTCGGTAAAGGTATTTCCTTAGCTCCCAGCCCCCAAATCCAAGGGAGGTGATAGAAGCAGTTCAAAATCGATGCCCAAGGTTGGTAGATAATTTTCAGCACTCCTACAATCTCAGAGTTCTAGACTTTTAAGACTCAGTGTTTCATTTGTCAGAATCCCACCATCCTGAAGTTTTAGAATGATATTCTCTTGGGATGCCAGGGTTAAAAATCTTAGCAGTCTAGAATTCTCCATCTCACGCATATTGGAGTTCACAAGACCTTAGAGGCCATCCAGCTGCTGTCATCCACCCTCTGCACGACCTCCCCCACATGCCCCCTACATGCATGTCACCCCTGAGAATCATCCCGCCAGAGCTCCCATGGACCGGTGGGGACAGAGAGCGAAATGCCATCTTGTTGGATGGCTGTGCCCATGAGGAAGTTCTCCCTTGACTGCCTCCCTGGTGCACGTGTCCGCTGCTCCCAGCACTGAGGAAGCCGGCTAAGGGTCCGGGGGCCGGTGCACACTTGGCGCTGGCAGCCAGATTACATGAGGTCCCCCCCAGGGCCATTTCCTCTCGGTCTCTTTAAGGAGACCGGCCCACTCCATGGTCTGGGGAGGGGGGCCACTGCTCAGAGGATTTGAGAGGACCAAGAAGAGAAAAAGGAGCGGGGGAGGGTGGGTATATCCCGTCGATGCCCTTTGGGGCAGGAAAAGAAGGGAGGGCATGGTGGAGGTCTGCTCTCTGCCAGGCTGTCTTCTGATTCGTTCTGGGGAACCCTGACACGCTCAGGCCCCCTCTGCCAGGCCCCAGAGAGCATCGGGCAGGGGAGGGCGTGGCGGGAGGCCCAGGTGAAGGAGGTCGGTTTTCAGGCAGGGGGGCCACTTCCCACTGCTTAGGCCCATCAGCATCACCCGTCAGTTCTGCGTCCAGAATGACAGTCCCTGCCCACCCTGCACCCACAGGCCCTAGGGCAGGCGACTACACCTACCGCGAGGGCCTGGAGCATAAGTGCAAGCGGGACATCCTGCTCGGCCGGCTCCGGAGCTCCGAGGACCAGACCTGGAAGCGGATCCGGCCCCGGCCCACCAAGACCAGCTTTGTGGGCTCCTACTACCTGTGCAAAGGTGGGTGGCCCACGGCAGGGGCACCTCCCCTTATGCCAGGCTAGCTACCTGTGATGAGAAGCAGAGCAGCAAGGGTGCAGTCTCGTGGTCTCTGCCCTGCCCCCCAGAGCCCTATAACTTCTCATCAAGGTAGAGAGAGAGAGACAGAGCAGGTGTGGCCCATGAGGATGAATCCCACATCAGAATGAGCATTTCCCACTCTGGCCAGATCTGCAGTCGGTGGCAATGTTAGGGATGTTACAATTGGACTGGTGGCCTGTGCTCTCGAGTATGAGGGTCAGACAGTTCATGGAGAGCTAGCAAAGCATTTAGGATGGGTAAATAGTAAGGGCCTGATAAATGTTAGCTTTTCAAAATTATTCTGTTCTCATTGCCCTCACTTCCGTCTCATGTCAGTTTGGTTGAAATTTAATGGACAGTTGTCATGTACCTTACATGCTTTCTTCTGTTCTTCAACCAAGCATCTCGGTGCAGCCTACAGAGCAGTACGTGGCAGTCACAGTATTGTTCAGTGCTTTGTACTGTCACCCCTTTGTACCCACTGTCCTGCATCCTCACATCTCCGGGTGGCGGAGCCCCATGATAGCCGTGCTTTGCAGATGAGGATGCAAATCCCCATCCCCGCCCACCCAGGTACAGAGCAGAGAGGTGGCCTGGGAAGGGCTGTCCCTGAGCTCTGTCGTGCCACCCCTCCCAAGTGCCCACCACACCAGGCATAGGAGATGAGCCCAGGCCCCTCAGCGGGGCTGCTGGCCGGTTGCTGACCATGGTGGCAGTGGTCGTGGGGGTGCTGCAGGCTGCTGTCCTGCCTGGCAGAACGTGTGTCCTGTTGCCTCTTTGCAGACATGATTAACAAGCAGGACTGTAAGTACGGGGATAACTGCACCTTCGCCTACCATCAGGAGGAGATCGACGTGTGGACCGAGGAGCGGAAGGGCACCCTCAACCGTGACCTGCTCTTTGACCCGCTGGGGGGCGTCAAGCGTGGCAGCCTCACCATCGCCAAGCTCCTTAAGGAGCACCAGGGCATCTTCACTTTCCTCTGCGAGGTACCCGCCTGCCGCCTCCGCAGTTGATGGCACAGACAGGGCCGGGGAGGGGGCTCCCTAGCGTACTCCATCATGGGTGTCAGCCCTGAAACCTGAGGGCTTTGGAGACCCGAATCAGTAGGTCCTTGGACTGTTAGAAAGTTAGACTTGGAGGCTGCTGTCACACCGAAGCCCCGACCCTCTCCAGCCCTCCGTTGTGTGGGGGTAGAAACTGAAGCTCAGAGGCATGGAGTAGCCCCGCCCCAGGCGTGACATGGTGACTCCCTGGCCCAATGAGGGGTGGGAGCAAAAGGTGCCAAGGCCCTGATTTCCTGTCAGAGCCAGAGAGTCAAGTGCCAGAGGCCCTGGGACACCCTTCCTCACTCCCCAGACTCAGGTATTCAAGGTAGGACTCGTAGGGACCCATCTGTCCACCCCCCACCCTGGATGGCCATGCGAGGTCCCAGCCCTCCCCTTTCCTGGGCAGATCTGCTTTGACAGTAAACCCCGGATCATCAGCAAAGGCACGAAGGACTCTCCATCGGTCTGCTCCAACCTGGCTGCCAAGCACAGCTTCTATAACAACAAGTGAGTGGGACCCGCAGCCTGGCCCGTGGGTGGGGCACATGGAGAGGGCCCCTGGGGCAGCTCAAATGCCGGGGGAGCAGCTGAGGCCAGAGGGTGGATGGAGGGTGTCAAGGCAAGGGGCAGAATTTGGGACTTTGATCCAGCATCCACCTGGAAAGGACAGACAGAACCACCTTTATTCAGCATCTATGTTCCAAGCATCCTCTTGGGTATCTCAGTGATCCCTGTAGTCCTGTGAGGGCGGAGCTACTGTCTGTTGTACAGATGAGAAAGCGGAGGCTTGGAAGTAAGTAGCTTACTCATCGGGCAAGTGGGAGGCCACATCTCCGACCTCCGTCTGGTGCCTCCCACTCTCTTGGACAGTGAGTGGGAGGGGCTGGGTGAGTCAGTCACCCACCTGTGCTCCTGCTGACGCCCTTGGCTCTGCCCCAGTGGAGATGATGAAGCCCAGGCCTTAGAGTCAGACAGACCTGGGTCCACATCCCAGCCTAGTCAGTGGCCTTCTCTATGTCCTCTGGCCACTGTGACCCTTGGTTTCCTCATCTGTACAGTTGACGATGATCCCAAGTCTCCTAAGGTTGCTGAGAGGGTAATTAAAATTCCTGGCCCGGAGGAGCTGCTTGATTATTGTCCCTCGGTGCAGGACTGGCTATGGAGCATCGGGCTGGGGATCCTGAGGGAAATGCCTCTTCTCCCGCTCGCAGGCACTCCCCCCTCCCAACCTCGAGTGGCACATGGGAGCTGGTGCCCGGCTCCCGTGGCAGCTCCATCTTTGAGCTTGCCCCAGGTTGAGGCTGGGAGAGGGCCGCACAGCTGGGACTGAAACCCAGGGCTGTCTGAATGTAGGACCCCCTCCAGGCTTGCCGGCGCGGGGGGAGTGGCCCCACCAGCAGTAGGGACTGCAGACTGCATTGTGCCCCTCGCCTGCCCTCCAGGTGCCTGGTGCACATCGTCCGCTCCACCTCCCTCAAGTACTCCAAGATCCGCCAGTTCCAGGAGCACTTCCAGTTCGACGTGTGCCGCCATGAGGTGCGCTACGGCTGCCTGCGGGAAGACAGCTGCCACTTCGCCCACAGCTTCATCGAGCTCAAAGTCTGGCTGCTGCAGCAGTACTCAGGTAGGGGCTGCTCAGCGGCGGCTGGCGAGGGACTTCGGTGCGGAGTGGGGCGGTCACCGAGGGCCGCCTCTGGAGGAGCAGGTGCCTCTGCAACACCGCGAAGGCTCTGCTCTCAGACAGGATGCTGGGTCTCTCCCTCTCCGGGCACTGCCGGAGGGCAGGCAGAGGCCAGCAGAGCCAGGCTCCTGCTCCTTCGGCTCCCTGGATGGTCATCAGCAGGTCACACCCCCTTTCTGAGCCTCCATTTGCTTGTCTGTGAAATGGTGATCCTTGTCTCTGTGTTGGAGTTGAGGAGATTAAAAGTGATTCACTCACTGATTCACTCGCTCACTCATGTAACCTGGACTCACTGAGCCCCTGCTCTGTGTCAGGGACTGAGCAGAAGCCAGGGAGGCCCCTGCTGTCAGGGGACCGGCCTGTGTGAGTGAGGGCAGGGCAGGTCGTGTGACAAGCGGGCATTCCGTCTCTTCTCCCCACTCCGAGGGTTTGAGCAGAGCAGCTGGAAGGGTGTCCTGCCATTTTCTGCAGAGGGGAGGCTGTAGGAGGAGCCGATGTGCGGGTCACATCCGGGCCTGGTATGGGATGTGGGCAGTTCTCGCTGCCTGTTGGACTTCAAGGGGAGACATTGAGCAGACCGCTGGATGTGGGCATCTGGAAGTTCACAGGAGAGGTCTGGGCTGGACATACGTGTTTGGGAATCGTCAGCAAGGAAATGGATGTCAGGCGCGGTGGCTGGCCCAGAATTAATGGCTGCTGACGAGCAGGCACCATGGAGCAGCATCCATAGGCAAGGTCAAAGGCAAAATCAGTTCTGGGAAAGGGACTAGAAGGCTGGAGGTGGAGGTGGGTAGGCGGGGGGACAGCTTCATGGAAGAGGCTCTGAGCTGTAGCCCTGCGGGCAGGCTCGGTGTCAGAAGTGAGAGGGTGCGTCTGGGCCCCAGGCTCGGCACTGCCCTGTGCTGACCGGCAGTGGAGAGGCGTGGCCCCTCTGTGAGCTGGTGAGCTGGGCCGGGCCGGCACGGAGCCCTAAGAACTAGTGGGCTAGAGGCTGCCCCGCAGGGGTCAGGCTTGAGGCCCCACTGCGTGAGACAGGGGTCAAGGAAGGGTGCTGAGCAGCTGGCCCAAGAGGCAGGGACAGCGGCATAGGGTCGTGGAGTCACCATGCCATGCTGCGGAGCCAGCATCTTTCTCCTGCATTTTCCCACTCTTGGAGCAGGCCGCTGTCCCGGTCACAGATGAACAGATAGGCCCAGAGGTGACGAGCACTTTGCCTGCACCCGCCTCTCTCCGTGTACAGCCCAACTCGGGGCGGGGGCCCTCCACCTGGGGCTGGGATCCACCACCCTGCTCAGATCCCCACCTGTCCTGGATGAGCTCCTTCAGGGACACTCACGTCTGCTTCCGCCCCTCCCGCAGGCATGACCCATGAAGACATCGTCCAGGAGTCCAAGAAGTACTGGCAGCAGATGGAGGCCCACGCAGGCAAGGCCAGCAGCAGCTTGGTAAGGCCCTGGGTCGGCTTTGGGATGGGGTCGGGCCTCACCCCTTTACTTGGACATAGTTTCAGATTTACCAGAAAAATGTAAGAACGGCACAAACAATTTGTGTACACCCACTTTTGGATTCCCCAGATGCTAACATTTTACCACATTCCACAGTCATTTTGTCGTGTGTGTGTGTGTGTGTGTCTAACATATTTATATATGGAAATGAACACATTTTTTCTAACCATCTGAGAATAAGTTGCAGGCACGATGCCCCATCACCCCTAAATACTCCCATGTGTATTTCCTAAAAATCAAGACGCCCTCTTACGTCACGACCACAGGACCTTTGTCAACATCACAAAATGAACATTGGGGTGACGTTTCAGACCCCGGTGCACTCTTCTTCAGGTTGCACAGATGTTCCCAGGCCCCGAGCAGCACACTGCACTCGCCCCTCGTGTCTCTTTCGTCTCCTTCGGTCTAGAGCCGCTCCTCGGTCTTTCTGTGTCTTTCATGGCTTTGACTTTTGTGAAGAGCCAGTTGCTTTGTAAAGGGCCCGTCCGTCTGGCATTGCCCAGTGTTCCTCCAGCCTCAGGATGATGCGGTACCTTTCCCAGGTCACTCACTGGAAGGCACATCATCCGACTCGGCTTTTACTGATGATAACTAACTTGATACAACGTGCCTCCACTGTGAAGTTATATATTCCCCTTCGTAATTAATAAATACCTCCCAGGGAGATACTTGAGATCACGTAAATATCCTGGTATTCCTCAAACTTTCATCCAGCAATTGTGCCCCCCACCCTGGCCCCGTCCCCCCTAATCCTCACCCTGGTCCTGAAGATGGAGCTGCAGCATCGTGGCATTTGCAGACAGGGAAAGGGAGGCTCTGAACATTCTCAGACCTGCCCTGGGATTCATGCTTAGTGAAGTAAATCCCTGGTTCTCTGACGCCATGTCTGGAGCTCGCTCTGCCCTCTCCCAACCTGTCCCATGTCCTTCACCTCTGAGGGTTCCTCATCCATAAAATGGGACCCTAGTCCTGCCTGCCATCTCCCGAGGTCCATGTGAGGCTTACAGGGGCTGACCACGCTGCAGCGTGCTGAGTCCCTGCTCTGCACTGGCCCTGTGCCACTGCGATCCTCATACCTGCCCCAGCAGGTAGGGCACACTGTAATTTAGATGACAGTGGGACAGAAGGGGTGGCTTCAGGGCTCAGAAGATGGTGACTGTGATATGGTGCCTCTGTGCCATCCACACAGGAGGGACGACCCACTCATCAGCTTGGGAGAAGGCTGGGCCCTTGGCCCACCCAGAGGCCAGCCGGGGCGGCCCTGAGCCAGGGAGCAGAGCAGCTGGCCAGTCAGCAGGGCTGCCCGGCGTCCGCGGGCCTTCCCTCTCTCTCCCTAGCCCCCTTGTTTCTGGTCCTTTTTCTTTCTCTCCCATCTTGCTGGTTGCTCCCTTCTTCCCTCCCTTTCCCATGTGGTTTACTTTGCTCCTGGCTGGGATCCTAACTGGGCACCATTGAGGGCCAAGGCTAGACCTGCAGCCTCGTCCTTTACAGAGAGAACAGAGCCCTCGCCACCTCCTGCCCCTCTGACCCCCTTCATCCTGCCCAGGGCTGCTGCCAGGCCCCACCCTCCCCACCAAGATGCTGCCTCGGACCTGGCTCCAGAACAGAGCTGCCGTGCCAGGTCCGGCCGTGACCCGGGCGTGGGTGTCTTGCTTGCTTGCCATCACAGGGTGGAGCCAAGTGTGAGGTGCCAGGGTGAGGCACCTGTGCCGTCCCTTAAAGAAGCACGCGCACCCGCCTCACGCCAGGCCACTGTCCTCAGGCCGTTTACCTGAGGGCGGGTTTGTAACCCCCCCGCCAGGGCTGCAGCGAGGAGCGCTCTAGCACAGGCCAAGTCCAAGTGATAAAGGCGTGGGCTAGGCAGTACTGGGGCACGGGTGCACCCACGGCAGCCGACGCGCACTTGTCAGCACGGAGGGGACAGCGCCGCCTGGAGGGTTGGCCCCTATCTGAGCCTCCAGGGAGCACGGGGAGGCTCTGGCTCACAGGGGGGACAGCTGGGTCGCGGGAGACCAGGCTGGGTAGGCACTTTTCTCACCTCTTGCCTCTCGCCCTGACACGGGTGCAGAAGAGCAGGGTCTCCTGCCTGCAGGGGAGAGGCTGGGGCAGAGGACGGGGAATGAACACGGCGGGGCTTTAGAGAGTCCAGGGCTACCCCGATGTTTGTCCCACTGCCCACCGCAGGCTCCTCCGTCCCCACTTGCTGCAGGTGGCTTCCCACCCTCTGGGCTGTGCTCTCTACCAGGCCTGGCCCTCATAACGAGATGCATCAACCAAGTTTAGGTACTGTGGGAGCCCAGAGGATAGGCAGCTGCCCCTTAGGAGAGCTCCAGGAAAGCTTCCCGAAGGAGGTGCTCAAGCTGAGTTTTGAAGATTTGTAGGACAAACCTGGTGAAGAATGGAGAAAGGGCGTTCCAGGAAGAGGGAACAGCATATGCAGAGACAGGGAGGTGTGAGGTCACATGCTGTACCTGGAGAAATGCCAGTGCCCCCACAGAGCAGGCCTGTGTGGACGGGCCAGCTAAGGTCCTCAGGATTGGGAGTCAGGAGCCCCGTCCCAGGCCTTGTTCCTGGCATTGGGAGGGGGTCAGATCCCGCCAGGAAGGGGTGATAGAGTGGCCTGTTCCAAGGCTCTGGGGCAGCCCTAATGCTCCTGGAGGCCACCTTCATGATGGACCCCAGGGTCTCAGCCCCAGTGCTTGTGACGTCACCTGCCACTCTGCCCACAGGGTGCCCCACGGACACACGGGCCCAGCACCTTTGACCTGCAGATGAAGTTTGTTTGTGGCCAGTGCTGGAGGAATGGGCAGGTGGTGGAGCCTGACAAAGACCTCAAGTACTGCAGTGCCAAGGCCCAGCACTGGTGAGTGGGGCCCGGGCCAGCGGGGTGGGGGGGTAGGGCGCCTGCGCACTGGGTGGGGAGGCTATGGCTCCCTATGGAGGTCACACAGCCTGAGACTCCGCCTAGGCCTGCCCCAACTGCTCCCCTCACCCCCACCCTGCTCTGCCCTGCAGCTGGACCAAGGAACGACGGGTCCTTCTCGTGATGTCCAAGGCCAAGAGAAAGTGGGTGTCGGTGAGGCCACTGCCATCCATTCGCAACTTCCCACAGCAATATGATGTGAGTGCTGGGGGAGAGGCATGGCAGGGTGGCGGTTGGACCTCAGGCGGGGGGACCATGGGGCCCCTGGAGGGCTCACCCTGCAGCCGGGATGGTGACACAGTCCAGTGGGACTCAGCACGCTCTCCCCTTGCCTGCCCCACAGCTCTGCATCCATGCACAGAACGGCCGCAAGTGCCAGTATGTGGGGAACTGCTCCTTCGCACACAGCCCAGAGGAGAGGGACATGTGGACGTTCATGAAGGAGAACAAGAGTGAGTGGGCCCTGTGTCCCCTCATTGCTGGACACCCCAACTCTTCCGCAGGCCCAAGAGCACCTTTGCCACCGGTCCCTTTTCCAGGCACACCAGGCCATGCCCTCTGGTCTTCTGGGGTTGACCGGCAGCCCAGTGGCAGGGCCTGAGCCGCCCCCAGTTCTCTAGCCCAGCGGGGGTCATGGGGCAGAATGGCTGGAGCATCCCTTCACCATGCACTCTGTCCCCTATTTCCGCCAGTCCTGGACATGCAGCAGACCTATGACATGTGGCTGAAAAAACACAACCCAGGGAAGCCGGGGGAAGGGACCCCGATCAGTTCCCGGGAAGGGGAGAAGCAGATCCAGATGCCCACAGACTACGCCGACATCATGGTAATGCCTCACGAGTGCTTGGGGCCCTGTTCCGAGCCCGACCCGGGGGCGGGCAGCGGGGAGGGGCTCAGCCTCCAGGCAGAGGTGGGAGGAGCAGGCACCCACAGAGGCTGTGCCCCCAGATGGGCTACCACTGCTGGCTCTGCGGCAAGAACAGCAACAGCAAGAAGCAGTGGCAGCAGCACATCCAGTCGGAGAAGCACAAGGAGAAGGTCTTCACGTCCGACAGCGACGCCAGCGGCTGGGCCTACCGCTTCCCCATGGGCGAGTTCCGGCTGTGCGACAGGTACTCGCGGGGAGGGTGGCACTGTGGGGGGCAGTGGGGCGCCTGGGGAGGTGAAGCAGGACTGGGTCAGAGGGGTGGGGTGGGGCCTGGCCAGACCCCTACTTCACAGCTCTGGATCCAATCCTAGAGAGGGCTGGGACGTGCCAGCTTGCGGCCTGACTGGAGCTGCCCGGGGAGAGGCTTGCCTTGGGGGAGGTGACTCCGCTGGCCCCAGGTCCGGCAGCCCGTGGTAGAAAGGGCACAGGGCTCAGGCAGTGAGTCCCTTGCCACCCACAGGCTCCAGAAGGGCAAGGCCTGCCCCGACGGGGACAAGTGCCGCTGCGCTCACGGGCAGGAGGAGCTCAACGAGTGGCTGGACCGGCGTGAGGTGCTGAAGCAGAAGCTGGCCAAGGCCCGCAAGGACATGCTTCTGTGCCCCCGGGACGACGACTTTGGCAAATACAACTTCCTGCTGCAAGAGGATGGCAACACTGCTGGTGCCGCCCCAGAAGCTCCTGCTACTGCCACTGTCACCGGGGAGTAGGACCCGGTCTTGGTCGTGGGTGAAGTCCTAGGGTCAGGGGTGGGGGTGGGGACAGAGGGCCTGGTAGAAGGGCCAGAGCAGGCTGGGGGTGGGGGTGGCCCTCACCAGGCAGCCCCTGGCCCCGGAGGCCTCACCCATGCCATCTGCCCCCACTACCCAGTGCGCAAGCCCAGTGCACGTGCTGCGGCCACAAGTGGTCCCAGGGTCCTCATCCCGCCGAAACCCTGGGCAGGGCCTCTCCCACTCCCAGCCCTCCTGGTTGGGGAGCGAGGGGTCTGGCCGACTCCTCCAGCTTCAGCTACAGCTTTAATTTCCGTCTACTCCTGAAGGGGGCCCAAAGCTCAGGGCCGAAGAGCCTGGGGTCCCCACTTGAATCTGCAGCAGGAGGGTCCTTCTCCCTGCCCCACCTTCATTCCACCCCGACCGCTCTGGGGGCAGATCAGGATACAACAGAGGGCAGGAAGCCCCACTTAGCTTTAACGTGCAGCCCCAGGATGGGGCTGAGGCACTGTACTGGCAACTTACCCTCTGGGGCCTCAGTGTTCCCTTTGGTTGGAAGAATGGGTGGGGCTGGGCTAGTGATCTCTGGAGTCTGGCTCTCTAGGGAGGCTACCAGCCCAGCCCCTCTCGCTCCTGAGCCATTGAATGTAGATTGTAGATCTTCAGAGCCCTTGGCGATGGCCCAGCCCAAACCCCTGTTTTGCAGATAGGAAAACTGAGGCCTGAAAGAGAGGAGTCATCTGCCCAGGGTCTCCCTCCCACTGCAGGAGGTAGAGCTGGGGTGCAAACTAGTCAGAAGACTCAGGGCTTATCATTAGCTGGAGCTTCCAGGCTCTTGGTAGGAGTGTGACAGACAGCTTCTGACTCAGTGTGCAGCTGGGGTCCCAGGCACACTGAGTCAGAGAGGCTGGGGAAGGGGGGCTCAGAGGGCTAGTCTTGTCAGCAATGTGGAGGGGAGGTCCCCTCCTGAGGATGGCTGTGGGGAGTGCAGCAGCAAAGATTACTTCCCCGCACCGCTCAGGGACAGGCGGTAGGGAGAGGTGGGAATGGGCAGAGCACCCATGGGCTCAGGTTCCGCATCAGGTATTGGGGTGAGGGAGAGGTGGAGAGAAGGGAGACGTGACTCTGGGCACCATGGGCCACTCCAGGACCAGACGTAACCCCTCTTTCTTGGGGACCCAGCATGGTCCTCTCCCCCTTCTCCCCTAGACCCAGAAATACAATTATGACCATCTGTCCCAGCCCCTCCCCCCTGCTCCCCAGCCCTGCCAGCTGCCTAGGGCCCCACTGACCCCCAGCTCCTGCCCCCCACCAAGCCCCTCTCTTGTCCCCCCGTCTAATGTCTGTGTACCCCTTCCTCTCCATCCCACCCCCTGTGGGCAGATCCAACCTCCCCTGGTTCCCTAGACATTCCAGAATGCCCCACACCATTGGCACAAGAAGTGGGGCCCCCCCCGAAAGGAACCAGGGACCAAGGCTGGAGTCGGGGGTGAGATGGAGAATATAGAGTACCCCGTATTTCTCCTCAAGCAAGGACTGAGTGTGTGATGATATGACGGGCATCCCAGGCCGCAGAGAACCCTGTTCCTCTCGCCGCCCTGCCCGACCTTTCCCCAGTAACCGGGGCATGCATCCCTCCCTCCCCGCCCCTCCCCCCAGCGGGCCAGCACTGCCGAGTGTGGGTGCTGGCGGAGCTGGAGGGGAGGAGAAACCACACCCAAGGTGGGGGCGTGGCCATGAATGTCAATGACATTTGTTTTCCCTGATTTGTGGTGTTGCAGTCCGTTGTCACCAGCCTTGTTTTTAGTGTGTATATATGTCGCCCCTGTGATACATATATACACAGGTATTAAATATATCGCTCTATATAATATTATATATGTGTGTGGTATCCAACGAATCACTTCTAACGAGGGCTAAAGATAAAGAATTGGGTCAGAAAATGCAGCCATCCTGATGTAATTTGGAAAGGTATTCAGGGTCAGCAGGCCATTTTCGAGGATTCAGGGACCAGTCAGGGGTGACTGGGGCAGAAGTGGCCCTGCCCGGGCCTACCTCTGCGTGGCAGCTTCCAGACCACCGCTAGTGAGGACAGAGTAAGAGTGCTTGAGAACAGAACATGATAGGTATTTGTCTCCCACCCAAGGGAACAGGATGGGAGTCAAGACTTTTCTTCTTCAACCTGTTACCCATCCAGGGGTCCCTTGGGGTCTGGGCCTTCCTGGCCTGGCCAGAGCTGCATCCCTGAGCACGAGGCAGGAAGGGGGGCGGGTGGAGACAGGAGCAGACTCTGAGTGGTGAGGGGACTATTTAAGTTGTGACCCTGACTGGGAGGCTGGGAGAGTTGAACCAGGGGCCTGTGCCCACTGCCATCAGGCAAGGTCAAGACGTCATGGTGATGAGGGACAGGCACCCTTGATGTGAGCATCCCTTTGGGTCGGGCAAAGAGGAATGCTGCATTTCTCAGCTGGGCAGGAATCAGTTTAATGGTCCTTTTAAAATGTCTGTGTATTAAAAATTTAAGAATACCACACTTTAATATTAAATATTCATAAGGTCTAGTATCTTGATAATAATGTAGATGTTTTAATAACAATTTTTGTCCTTCTTAAAATAAAATGAAAGAAACTTGCTTCTCTTAGCCTTTGTTCTAGAAAATAAATGTGCATTTTGACCTCTGTCCCCAAGGTGTCGCTCCTGTTCCTCCCTGCCTGGCACTTGTGCCCAAGGCCTGGGCTGCTCTATACTCATGAGGCAGAGCTGGCTGGCGCTGGGCATGTCTCAAAGCAGACATTCCAAGGGGTGAGGGGCAGGTCTGATTCCCTATGTAAACAGGGCAACTCAGCTGATGCTGGCTCAGGCAGCACCTTGGCTGACAGGGACAAGCTGTGCTCTGCTCAAGTGACCCCAGTACCACCCTCTGCTGCCTCTTCTGCAGCCTGCCTGCTCGCAGCCCTCCGTGTGGGCTGTCCAGCAGCACCCGCTCCTCCCTGCTTTTACCATGTGCACATCCTGAAGGACTGGCTCTGCGCACTCTCTGTGTGTGGCCTTTCCAGAAAGGTGAGGGGCCCTGTCATGCTTTGGAATATGATCTTGACTGCAACCCAGACTGTTCTGGGCCCAGGGAGATCCAAGTCACATGGGCTTCCCCATCATTAGCAGAAGAGTATATTAGGTCAGGAGTTCTTAATGAGGGACATCTATCTGCTAGAGGTACTTGTTCTTTTTTTAAAGATGTTATTTACTTTTAGAGGGAGGGAGAAGGAGGAGAGAAACATCGATTTACGAGAGAGATATTGACTGGTTGACTCTAACATGCCCCCAACTGGGGACCTGGCCCCACAACCCAGGCATGTGCCCTGACTGGGAATCGAACCGGTGACCTTTCGGTTTCCAGGCTGGCGCTCAATCCCCTGAGCCACACCAGCCAGGGCTGGAAGTACTTTTTCAAATCTTGCGTGTGTGTGGTTGCAGGTAATGGAGGGGTTGCACATGTTCATGAGTAAGGTCTCCAGACAGCTTGAAACTACAGCACAGTGGCCCCAGGAGCAGAGGTCCAAGACTAACTTCTCCAAGGACGGGATCATTTGGGCTCAGTATACGGTAGGGGTAAGATGCTTAATAAATGACCAGATGAGTAAGCAGCCACTGACTTGATTGAGGACCTTCTTCCTGTGTGCCAGGCACTGGATGCAGCATGTCTGTTCTCCACAATAACCCTGCACATTCAGTGAAGGTTCCAAGGACCCTCAGAAAGGAGGCAGAAAAAGAACCACTTGGCTGATGGCCAGAGGTCCCCTTAGCACTGACGTCTGGGTTCTCAGCATCCCTGGCCGCACACTGAGAAAACAAAAGTGGCATCACAAGATACTGCTCCCAGAAAAAAAGTGCAGACCCATCCCCGGGCTGGAGAGATTGTGAGCCTACATCAGGACCTCCCTTGAACTAAAAAAATACAGAGTATAATAAGCAACCAACCCAAGCCAGGAAACCGAAGAAATGCAGAAAATCCCAACATGCCTGCTAGGTGACCCCTCTGAATTTCCCCAGGCTTTTACATGGCCTCTCCTCTCCAACTTCCCTCTCTAGCATCTTGACCCAGCAACCTGCTGATGTGGCCCCTGTGTGACCATAGGTGATGCTGCTGTCTGGACACTGGGTGCAGAGTAAGGGTGCCAGGTGGACTGACTCAGTGGCATGAAAATTCCTTAAAGGTAGGGACTTGCCTGGCTGAGTCTGTTATTTAACTTTGAATTCCTCACAAGGTCTAAGCTGTGCCAGGTGTGCCGTAAGCACTCGTTCCCGGTCCTGGAGGCCTAGTGTGTTCGCATGCCGAAGGGGCCTGCAGAGGACTCGCAGGGACCAGTCTCCGAGGGTGGAAAGTCCTGCAGCTGGTGGGCATGTTTTTGAGCCACGTAAGGTACTTCCTATTACCTCTGAAACCTGTGGGCACATATCCACTCCACCTTTGTGGTAAGCCGACTTGCACATGACAGGGTTCTTGAGCCAAGGAGTGGTTAAGGTACCAGCTCAGCCTCGGTCACCCCAGCCTGCAAATCGAGGCAGCCTGCAGACCAGGCCCACCACATTCTCATTTGCCCAGATCACAGAGGCAAAGGGTGCTGGAAGGATAAATACAAAATCTCATTTTTTAAAAATGAGATTTCATTACATATGTACTTCCTTTTAAAATTGTTTTTGATTGATTTTATAGAGAGAGGAAAGGAGAGAGAAACATTGATTTGTTGTTCCACTTACTTATGTATTCATTGGTTGATTCTTGTATGCGTCCTGACCAGGGATCAAACCCGCAACCTTGGCATATTGGGATGATGCTCTAACCAACTTAGCTACCCAGCCAGGGCTTAGAAATGACATTTCTAAAGGATGCCTTTGTCGAGAATTTTGAGCTTTGAGCCATATACTGTTTTTTCTGTATTCAAAAAATGGAAATTAGGCCCTGGCTGGTGTAGCTCAGTGGATTGAGTGCGGGCTGGGAACCAGACGGTCCCGGTTCGATTCCCGGTCGGGGGCGCGTGCCTGGGTTGTGGGCCGGGTCCCCTGTGAGGGCCGTGTGGGAGGCAACCATACATTGCTGTTTCTCTCCCTCCCGTCTCCTCTAAAAATGAATAAATAAAATCTTTAAAAAAAAATGGAAATTAATTTTAATTTGGGAAAAGAACATGGTTTTGGGAGGGAGGGCCACTAGGGAGGGAAGGGGGTAATTAGAAGACAAGGTGAGGGCTGTTCAGAAGATACCAGAGAGGTTTCTGGAGTATGTTTGATTTTATGCAAAAATGGGATTTTGGAGAGCAGTGAAGGACTGCATAGAAATCTGCTACAGCAAAGGAAGCAACTGCTTACTGCATCCAACCGGGAGTGTCAGAGACACAGAACTGAGCTGAAGGCTGTCACAGCGCTCAGCAGTTTCGGTCACAATGTGCAGTAGTTTTGGACCAGAGAGCCAGCAGATCTGCACAGCTGGTTCAGGATCCCACATCAGTGTGTGGCATGATTGAAAGCTGACAACCCGCTGGCAAGTCTGATGCTGGTCTTCAGTGGAAGGTGACATACAGAACTTTCGCTTCAACCACACATTCAGGTGGCCTGGGAACCACAGAGGCCAGTATTCCCCAAGGTCCCTAGGATGGCCTGGGAAGCAGGACATCATCCAGGACAAGCCTGAGGCAGGTCGCAGAGCTGGCCCCTTTCAGTAGTGCCTGCTCTGCTTGGTCTCCCAGCACCTGCCTGCTGGCACCCACCACTTCTTCCCTCTCGGGAAGACCAAAGGGACCCCAGGCTACAGGTTTTGTCACTTCTCTTAAGAGAACAGACTTCAGCCCTGGCTGGTGTGGCTCAGTAGATTGAGCACAGGCCTGCAAACTGGGGCGGGGGCTCCAGTTCAATTCCCAGTCAAGCTGCATGTCTGGGTTACAGGCCAGGTCCCCAGTAGCGGGGGTGTGAGAGGCAACCACACATTGATGTTTCTCTCCCTTTCTAAAAATAAATAAATAAAACCTTTCCCCTCTCTAAAAATAAATAAATAAAACCTTTAAAAAGAGAGAGAGAGAACAGACTTCAGGCTCTGCAGATGATAGAAAGCCCCAATTATGCATGCCCCATGCACACCCATGTACCTTGCAAGGCACATGTGCACCAGCATGAAAACACACAGCTCTTGGAGGTTCACAAGCCCGCAGGTGACTGTGTGAGGTGCCTTCACGTGCCTGTATGTATGAACACAGAGTTTGTCCTTTGTGCTGAACTGCCTGCAGTGCCAGGGTCTCAAGTTTCAGCCCCACCTGGTTTCCACAGCAGGCCCTGCACTTGACTACGCCAGGGCTCCTCTGCCGAGTGTGCCTGATTGTGCGGTGCACGCTCGTTGTGGGCATAGAGCCGGCTCCTTGTTCTCACCTGGCAGGCCCTGGTCATGGCTCCCAGCCTGGGGGAGAACTTCCCTTTGCAAAGTTAGATAACAGCACAGGCTCTCCGTCAGATGATTGGTGCAGTGGCTCCACGTGTTGCAGCTGGCACAGGGCCAGGCCTGCCCTGCCAGGCAGCGGGGAAGGAAAGGCCTGGCTGCAGCCGGAGCTGGCAGGTGGCCGAGCTGGGGGTGGACGGGCGGGCCGGGGTCCGTGCTGCCCATTGGCTGCCTCCGGCTCCCGCCCCGCCCGCCTCCAGAGCCTGTGGCTCCCAGGCCAGCTCCTGCCTCTCCAGCTGCTTCTAAACTCCCAGAGCAAGCTCCTCCTGCCAGGCCATGTCGAGCTGCGACCGGATCGGAGTGGCCCCTGCCATGGACATGCCTGAGGTTCTCAAATCCCTGCTGGAGCACTCTCTGCCTTGGCCAGAGAAGAGGACAGGTAGGAACGGAGGTGGCCTGCATTGGCTGGCTGCCCAGGTGCCCAAGGGGTTGGGGGCAGCCACAGGCACAGTGGCAGGACAAACATCTCCAAGGTAGAGAGGATCCCCAGCAGGGGTCTGTCCTTGGTCCCTTCCTGAGCAGGAGGAAGGGCTGGGGTGCAGAGACAAGGTGGGGAGTGCCACTGCAACTCTGGGACTGCCCCTCAGCCTGTTGTCTTGCAGAAGCCATGGCCAGCGTGTGGCCACTGACAGGTGCTGTGCTCATGTGGAACAAGGGCAGGACCAGGGGGCCCTGCCGAGAGAATGTACTGGATGCAGATTGCTTATTGAGTCCCCTCCCTCTGCACAGTGACAGAGGACAGGCAGAGACTGTGGATTTGGGCAGCCTCTGGTCTGGAGAACAGGCTTTCTTCCGTGTGCCTGCTTCAGCTCCTGCTCACTGGAGGGCTGAACCCACGGATGGGAGGGAAGCTGTTATGTAACAGGACCACAGGCTCCAAGCCTGGGTTCCTAGGATACCACAGGCAAACACGGGGCGAGGGAGCCTGTAGAGGAGGGCGTGGACCAAGGGGCAGAGCCAGCCGCCAGCACCAGGTGTCTCCCCACTCCTGCCTGAGCAACCCAAGGCCATGGCTAGCTTTGGAGGCCCCCTGCTCAGGGTTCTCCCCATCTCCTCTGTTCTAAGATGTCAGGGACTCACACCCAGGTCCTCACTGCTCAAACTCCCCGGGCGCCTTAAAGGAGACCTGCTGTCCTCTGCTGCCTGAGGCCGACTTAGGCGCCCGGGTGCATCCCCTCAGGGGACCTTTCTCAGGCCTCTCCTTCATCCTGCTGTGCTAGAAACTGATGTATCTCATCACCAGGTAGCCCTGGCTGTCCCCACAGGACTTTGTCCCACAGTACGCTCAGCCTACTCCCAAACTCTGGAGCCTGAGGACAGACACCATACCCCATGCCCTCTCTCCCTCTCACCCCGTGGGGAGCTGGGCTCAGGGAAAGAGGGGCAGCAGGCTCTGCTTCGTGGAGACTGTGCTGGGTCCCAGGGGCTCAGACCGCACCCTGAGGTCCCTGCCGGGGCAGCTGGGCCACCCCTGGAGGCGGGCATCACAGGAGCTCCTGTGGCCTCCTCGCACTCAGGCCCCTAGCTGCTCCCCAGGAGAAGCTCATCTCCTTGGGACACCCTCAACTCAGCCTGGCGGATGAGTCACTGCTGACTTTTTCTTGCCATCTCTGAACAGCCGTGTGGGTAGGTGAAGATGAAGTCCTTCTAGCAGCTAGAGGTAGGGGGCTCCCTTCATGGTCCGGGCACCCAGGGAAGGTGGGGTGTGCAGGAGGGCCCAGTGCATGCACAGGGAGCGGCCGGGCTGCTGGCAGCTTGCAGGGACAGCTCCCCGCTGGGCAGGGAAGGGTTCTCAGGGGCAACTCAGGGCGCTGCTCCTCCACCCATGAGGATAACAAGGCCCTTGAAGTGTGGCAGCAGCTGCTGGCCGCTGGTTCCCAGCTGGTCCACAGAGCCTTGTGACAGCCGGAAAATCCTGATCACTCACTACGGATGGGCAGTCGGGGCCCAGCGCTGAGAGGACTGGCCGAAGGTCTTGGATAGAGCTTTGCCAAGAGTTGGCAAGCTCTGACTGAGGATCAGTTGGTCTGCTACCACTGGGCTGGTTAAGGGCTGTGGACCAGCGTCTCATGCCACCTCCTATCACCTCTCCATGTGGTATCTCACTGGGGGTCAGAAGCACGAGGCCCCGTAGGACTGACAGACGCCAATGGGTAGATAAATCGAGAGGCCAGAGCACCCACAAAGACCTCACTCACATCACTGCCCCAGCCTGCAATCACCACTTCCAAAGCTCCCAGACTCTCCAAGTCTTTCATAAATAAAAGTATCTACCTGAAAAGCCATGTATCTCGGTGAAAAGAGAATGCACACACCCTATAGAACTAGAATTTCTGGCAGTCATGCAGCAAGTACCTTAAGTTCCTGAAGGAGCTTCTTTCCCTGTGTTCCCCACTCCGGCTTGGGCCTCAGTGGGAGGAAGACAGCTGAGGTGCCAACTGCCCCAGAAACACTTGCCCTCAGGATCTCTCGCCCTTTGCTTTGATGTAATAAGAACAAGTTTCTCACGGGGGACTGAGACCTATCTACAAACTTCCCACTTTCTCCAGCCCACTGGCTGCTTTGGCACACATTTAGGTCATGTGCAGAGCATATCTTGGGTCCAGCACGAGGGAGTTTCAGAGGAAAGCGTGTAGAGTGTGAGAAATTCCAGGTGTGCTCTCACGAGATTGTTCTCCCTGCAGCCTCTTATTCCATTTTCTAGTTCAAAGATGCTCCGAGATTGACCTTGGGGTTTCTCCCTTTCCCTCTTGCGCCCCACTCCAGCCTGCATAGAGAGACCTCCGCCTCTTGCTTGTCCCTAGTTAAGCTGATTTTGTCTAGCAGAGTTGACCAGGCTCTAGCCTCCCATGGCTTCAGATTACAACAGCCGCCTGGCAGCCCCTCATTCTGGGCCACCAGTTTGGCCAGCTTTCCTGTGAGGCAGAGAAATCCATGTCCAGCAAAAGGGTAGCCTGACTCGATTTCTTCTCTCTCTCTGAGCCCTGATCCCTAAGGACTACTCGTCCTTTTCCGCTCCCGCCCTTTCTCCCCAGGACCCTCTCCCAAAAGACAATTCTGTTTCAGACTGCTCACTCTCTCCTACTTTCTTCTCTAGCTTCTGGAAAGACCTGCTTCTCTGAACCATACTATTAGCTCTTTATACTTCTTCCTTCCCTCACCCTATAGGGGTTTGGCTGCGCTTAGAGGCCAGTCCCCCATCTTTCTGACAGCTTTGGTCACTCAGGCCTTCCAAGCAGCCATATAGCATGAAACACACTCAAAGTTTGAACACGGCCTTCACTTTGAGCTGGCCAGGTAAGGTCCCCACCTCAGGAAGCTCCTAACTAGAATCATTAGTGGGTCACCCAGTAGGGTATCCTAGATATAGCTCTCTCTCTCCATCACTAATCTGTAAAAAATGAGAAAAAGAATACCTGCTTTATGGGCTTGTTGCCAGGATGGAAGGAGCTATCTCACATGAAAGTGTGTGCAAACTGTGAAGTGCCGTGCTCTCTGTGAAGGCAAAGAGCTGCCGGGTCTGGCATTACGCTCCTTCCACCAACATCACATTCGCAATCTGACCCGCACTCCCTTCCTTCTACCCTCCTTCCTGTGGATGTTCTCAAAAACAACCAAACGTTGTGAGTTTGTGCTGTCTCCTTGGAAATGTGTGCTGAGGCTCTTGGGGGCCATGGGCCCTGCAGCAGACTAGGCATCCCAGCTGGCCCAGCCAGGGAAAGAGCTGAATGACGAGGGGCCGCATGTCAAGGGGACTTTCTGGGACAGAGGTGGTGGTGCAGATGAAGGGCCTGGGTAGACTTCTCTTGGAGGACTGAACTGAACGGCCCCAGAGAGTGGACTCGGCACAGCCCAGGCTGTCCTGAGGTTAGCCTCAGGAAGGTGCATGGGGTCGCCTCCACTGCCAGCCTGGGGGAGCCAGGCAAAACCAAGCAATCTTGAAGCACCCTTTCAGGGAAGAGGTGGAGGAGGCCTTTTGTGTGCCGGAAGCCTTTTGTGGGCTCCTCACTAAAACCTTCTAAATGATGAGGGTTGGCTACCCCCAGGGGCAGCACATGGGCCAACCTCTCTCCTTGCTCCACCTTAGGGGCTCAGCTGCCTTCTCTACCTGTCCCCTGTCACCAATCAGAGAAACGTGAGAAATTCATTCTCACCAGGTGTCAGAAACTGATGGCAGTGTCCAGGAGTGCCCCTTCCAGATGGCTTTGCATCTTGACAGGGCCCGACCCAAGGCCAGGCTGCTT
This sequence comes from Micronycteris hirsuta, assembly GCA_004026765.1. Taxonomy (NCBI): domain Eukaryota; kingdom Metazoa; phylum Chordata; class Mammalia; order Chiroptera; family Phyllostomidae; genus Micronycteris; species Micronycteris hirsuta. The sequence goes on along the minus strand of PVJI01002521.1, from coordinate 11,380 downwards.
AAGGAATGCATCCTGAGTTTGAGCTGGGGGCTGTGCTAAGAGCTTTGACAGCACTGCTTGTGAAATGGCTGTGCAAGGGCAGCGGAGTTATCCATTCTACAGAGGAGCAGGCTGAGGCTCAGAGTTGTCAGGGGTTCCAGCCTGGCTCTGCCTGCTTCCAGGCTCGACCCTGCCCCCAGGACCCAGGGTCTCTGAAACCCACACCCCAGGCAGAACCTCTTCAGTCATCCTTTGCTTTATCATCACTTGCTCATTGAAGATTTGCTACACTGCACTGGTGGCTTGGAGTGAATGACACATGCATGCATGGCCTGGCGTCTGCACTCCATGGGAAAAGACGGACAGTCAGCAATTGGGAGTCAGGGCCAATCTCTCCGAGGGGGTAACATTCAAACTGAGGTCTGGAGGGCAAGGAAGAGGTGAGCCTGGAGAGACATGGACCAGGGAAGGTCCATGTCTCCACCCAGAACTTTCAGGCTGAGGGAAGAGCACCTGCAAAGGCCTTTCCTGTGTCAGGAAAGACTCACATGTCTGAACAATAAAAGACCACTGTGACCCTGGCTGGTGTAGCTCAGTGGATTGAGTGGAGGCTGCAAACCAAAGGGTCACTGGTTCGATTCCCAATAAGGGCACATGCCTGGGTTACAAGCTGGGTCCCCAGTGGCGGCCATGTGAGAGGCAACCACACATTGATTTTTTTCTCTCTCCCTCTTCCTCCCTCCCTTCCCGTCTCTCTAAAAATAAAAAAAATTTTTTTTTTTTAAAAGGCCACTGTGGCTGCAGAAGGTGAGCAAGGGGAGAGAAGGAAGGGATGAGGTTGGAGAGGCATGGACCAGGGAGAGCCTACAGGGCCTTGAAGGGAGTGGACCTGTCGTCTCCCTGCCTGCAGGGCCCTACCCACCCCCACTATTCTCATGAAGGTGGCAGGTGGGGAGGAATAAGGTAGTCCCAGAACAATTCAAGATGGGATTATAGTAAGAGTTCATTTCAATTGAGCACTAGCTGTGTACTAAGTGTTGCTCTCAGCCGTGTGCCTGAATGGACTCTTTTACTTCTGACACCCAGGCACAGAGAGGTTAAGTAACTTGCCCGAAGCCACACAGTTAGGAAGTATTTGAAGCAGGAATCAGACCCAAATGGTCCAGCTCCAGGGCCCACACCCTACCACTGCATCACAAACAGTGCTTACACAGGAGAGCCCCTGGCCACCAGGCAGTGGCTGTTGAGATGGCAGAGACTGGAGCTGAGGGCTTCTCTCTGGAAATGGCCCTCTTGGGGCAGCTCTCCATCTGTAATCAATCGGGATCCTGGGAGCGGGCAAAACACAAGCAGAACAGGAAACCAGTACTCTTGAGAATATTGAAGAGAAGGGTAAGAGGTAGTGAAGAGCCTCCACCCAACACTTCTACCCTAGAACACACTGAGACCAAGGCACACAGCACGGCCCACAGGTACGGGGCCCGAAAGCAGGCAGCTGTTGGCTTGGCTAGTGCTGGGGCACCTGCCATGCTTGTTGTTCTAGGTTTGACTGTGAAACACAATGACAGCTATTTAATGTCAACACATTCCAAATGTGTATGGCTTGGCTCTGAAAGGTTTGTTAACCCTCCTACCAGCACCAACAACAAATGAGCCAGCAAATACTTACTGCGTTGCTACCTGAACAAAGCTCTGTACTCTGCTGCTACTGGTATTGGCAAAGCGCACAGATAACTGGGCTTTGATAGAGCTCAGTGGAAGCCTCAGCATCGCCCTGGTCTTACGCACGCCAGCCTTGCAGCGCATGTTTCAGGAAGCGGAAAGATGGGATGGTCCCATCCTACTAGATGCTGAATGTGTGGCCAAAGAGATCACTATGGGGTATCTGGCCAAGGGCTCCCAGGCTGGAGGTTCAGCTCTTCAAAACTTCAAATTTAAATGATAATACTCCAAACTGGTGGGTGATGGCTTAGAGGCATTTGTTCTGTATATGCTCAATTGAATTGAATTAAGTTTTTAACTTGGGTTGGTTAGCAGGTTTCTGGAACAGGAAAGAGTAAAATTCAAAGACAGCCCAGCTCTGGAGAAGGGTCCAGCATAGACTCCAGAGCCCCCTCATCCCCTGCAACTACACAGCCTTGTCCCCACACCCCAGATAATTCTACTCCAGACCCAACACAACCTGAGTGGAAGCAGAAGGATAGAGGCCACGCCATGCCACACTGTTCCAGGCGGGCACTTGACACTGCTTCTCACACAGAATCCTCATATCTACTCTGTGAGGTTAGCACATCCATCTCTGTTTCCAAGCGAAAAATAACAAAGGCTTAGGCAAGAGAAGTCTCTTGCCCAGGCCACATGGCTGGTCAGCGTCTGAGAGGGGATTCTACCCAGGCCTGCCTCCCCGGCCCACAAAGCTATCCCCAGGACCACACTTTTCTCAGGAAGTGGCTGCATTGAAACCCCGTTACTAAAGAACACTAAAGCACCACATCATACCTTTAAAGCCTTAACCACATAATAGCATGTTCTAGCTATGGAGTTTATTTCTTTGTAGGGCTCCCAAACACTGTGGAAATGAGCTAATTACTTCTCACAACACTATTTCTCCACTAAGAGAAGGGGCAAGGCCACACTGCTATTCCCACTTGACTAACAGGAGCTGCAGGTAGAGTAAGGCAGCGACGACTCCTCTCAGGTCAGCTGGAGAATGAAGACGAGAATCTTATAGCTCCCGCCTCCCGGATGGCGCTGTTGAAGGCTGCCAGCCGGCAGTGTAGCTAAGCTCCCAGCTTGCATGTAGGCACGAGAGAGAACATGTTTGCAATGTTCCTGCAGTGTTTGTGACACACCATTTACCCCGTGGTTATCCAGGGGGAAAAACCCTCTCTGGGGAGTGTCAGTACATGAACAGAGAACCGAATCCAAACTAAGCCCCGACCTGCTTGCCTCACTTCTCACCGTGTCACTTGCTTGTATGTTAGTTGCTCCAGGCTGGGTGATGAGTGGAGTAGGCATTTTCCCTTTGGATAACTGTAGCTTTAAAAATATCTAAATATTTACTCCCTCTTACTACATCGCGCCTCTGTGGTAAACAAATGCTATAACCTTCCACTGTTATGCTATCATAAATCCTTTTCTAATACTTTGAGATTTTTTCAACAATGCTTCAGCAATGTCATATTAGCCATGAAAATATGCATTTGAGTCTAGTCCAGTCAGTCTCTCCACCGCCAAACTAGCCATTTTTTTAAAAAAGCTTCATATACTGTTTTAATCAATCTCCCTTGGAAAGTCTTTTAAAATTTGTTTCTAAAAACCTCTAGGTCAGTTTCACCTAAAGATTTCTTAGCCATATACAGAATTCCCACTAACGACTCTGCAACACAACAGATCTTTGTACACAACCTTGTATTTCCACTAACTTGGGAGTGGCATGGGCACTGTACCAGCCTCCAGGATAATGGATACACCAGCCAGAGGTTTTATACCCATTCGTTTTCTTATTACTTTTTAGTTTTAGAAAATTATGGAAACTGCCACTTGTGGCAGGTTTGCAATTGCGCGTTTACGTACATTGGCCCCCAGAAACCCCAGCAGGTAGATCCTTGACATATGTCTCCGGCTGACAAACAAGGAAAGGAGGCCGGGAGAGGGGAGGCAACTCGCTGGAGGTATGGAGTCAGAAAGTGACTGAAGTCCAATGCGTGTGGCAGTAAACTTGGGTTTTGGAGTCAGGCGCCATCGCACTACCTGGCGCCACCACCTTTCCGGGCCTGGGCAGGAACCCAATTTCTTGTCCCTTCTTAGCTGCCCGCAAAATTCTAATGGCCTCGGCCTGACAACATTCAGCTAGCTGGGTGCCGCTGTCACGCCCCTGCCGGTGAACCCCGGCTCCATCCTGCCATTCCCGACTCCCCAGCGTTTGGCAGGATACAGGACAAACAAGCCAAAGTCCCTGGTCTCTGGGAGTGTGGGCAGGCAGAGTCTTGCACGGTTTGGGTTCAAAGCAGAGTATAATTTGTTTCACGAAGAGGGACGAATTTCTGGGCGCTGTTTAGGAGCAGCTTCCTATAATGTCTCCACATTTGTGTACCCCTCACTTTTGACATTTTTACGTTTCCCGAGCAACTCCCAGGAAGTGTTTATATTTTAAGAGAGGAGGTGGTTTTTGACCCTAGGAAAAGATGGAAAGGTCCTAGAGAAGAACAGAATTTCAGAGCTGTCTAGCACTTTAGAGATTATCTAGTACGATCCCTTAATTTTATAAACGAGGAAATAGGCTCAAGTGAACTGGACTTTGCCAAGGTCACAGCTAGTCAGTCGGAGGACAAGAGCGTGTACCCCAGTCCTGGCTTGGGGCTGGGCCCTTTCTCTCCACTCCACCCACCCCGCCCCAGCCTCAAGAATGCTTCTCTCCACGCTAGTGTTTATCTGGCCGCCACGCCCGCGCCAGAAACCCGGGATCAGTGAGGAACCGGACACCCCCTTCAGCGGCGGCCAAGACTGCTCCCGTTCGGGCCACCCCTACGGGAAGAGCAGGTCGCCGTCCGCCGCCCTGCCCTCAGCCAACCTCTGGGGATAGGGGTGCAGGCTCGACTCAGTGTCCGGGGCCCATAACCCAGGGCAGAGTCCCGGGTACAAAAAAGCCCACCCACCTTCCTCCCCTCCCCGCCTCAGGCCCGCACGTGCTGAGCCTCGTGCACCGACCCGGGCCCCGCCCCCGCCCTCCATTGGCTGCTCCTCGCCTTCCTCCTCTTCTCCCCCCTCCCTGCGCGAATAGACTCGGCTGGGGCTCCATGTGACCTGCGGAGGGTGGGCCCTGCATCCCGAACAGGCTCTGTGATAGGCTCTCCCGGCGGCTCCCAGCGCACCTCCCTTCAGTGGTCTGTCCCGAAGGTGGCGAGATTGGGATGAGACGGAAAGGAGAGCGGTCGCGGTGGTCTGGGATGAGAGCGGGGGTTATGAAGAGGAAGGCGAAGGTGAAATCTCTGGTAGCAGGGAAGGAGCTACCGCAGAAGAGGGCCTATGACACAGACTCCAGCAGGCACCAATCAGGTGATTCAGGCGGGTGGGGCGGGGCCTCCGGCTTTGCTCCTCACCTGGCCCTGCACGTGTCTCACTTATCACTGCTGCCTAACCAATCACGGCCCGGAAGGCTGCTCCTGCCCTCCTCACAGGGTGGGCCAATCCAAGGCCGCGGTCTGGAAAAGCTGGCCTGGCTTCATGAATAATTAATATCACAGAGCAAGTCCGCAGGCGGGGTAGGGATGGAGAGAGGCGGGGGAGCTGTTGGACGCTTGCGCAGTAGCTACCAGTGTCGGCAGCTGCGGCGGGTCGCACGGCTCCGGCCCTTCTTGGGGGGCGGGCGGGGGAGGCGAGGCGCGAGAGCAGAGCGGGGAGGAGGGGCGCAATGTCCGACACGGGCGGTGGAAAGAAGCCGCCTGTGGAGCCGCAGGCGAGGCCAGGCCCGGGGCCTGGGCGCGCAGCTGGGGAAAGGGGTCTGCCGGGGTCTTTCCCACTGGTCCTGAAGAAGCTGATGGAGAACCCCCCGCGGGAGGCACGCCTGGGTGAGGAGCGGGGGGGTCAGCGCGCGCTGGGGGGCGGGGTTTGCAGGGGCGTGGCCTTATGAGGGCGGGGCTGGGAAGGTCGGAGGTCTGGGTGAAGTGGTCCCGCGTAAGGGGATGAGACCCGGGATGACGAAGGGACTGGTGGGTGAGGCAAGAAGGTTGGGGGAAGGTCAGGGGCGAGTTGAGAGAGGTTGGGTCAGATGGTCGTTGGCGGGGAAGGGTTTGGAGAGTATGGGGTGGGGTCGCGGTGAGGAGGTTCCTTGGGGTCGCCCGAGCGCGCGCGCGCGAGGGGTCATTGAGCAGGACGAAGAGGATCGTACAGCCACTTAAATGACGCTCCAGGGAGACTTCTCCCGGGACAGCGTCATCAGAATCACTTGGGATGCTTGTTTAGAATGCCGGTTCCTGGGCCCCACCCTTCACCTACCGAATCTGCAGCTCGTGGGACAGGAGTCTGCATTTTAAGGAGCACCCCACCTCCGTGATTCCTTAGTCCACTAAAGTTGGAGAATCGCTGATTTACATGGCAGATTGTCTTTGCTTTTGGCCTTGCCTCCTCCTGGGAGGAGGGCCTTGTCTTCACCCCCACTACTAGGTACACACTGGAGATTTTTGGAAGTGTGTCTCAGGGTTGCTGCTGAGCTGGGGGAGGGGGTGTGAGAAGAGATGGAGAGTGGGGCAAGGCAGGTAGAGGGATGAAGATCAGAATAATGGCACTGAGGCCCTTCACCTGGTTTTGGGGGGCCAACCCTAGACTTTGAAGGCCACAATGGCAGAGCTGGCCTTCTTGTTTCCTAGGCCACAAAGGTCCCAAGGGCCCATGTGGAAAGCAGGTTTGGCCTTGTTTTTTGGCCTGGCAACATGAGGTTCAGAGAGCAGTAGAGTGCCACCTATTGTGGTTTTAGGTGCACAGAGATATGCTTTCATTTGGAGACCTTTGAATTTCCAAGAACCATCAGTGTAGTTTAGGGGCTTGGAATGGAATTAGGCCTTCTGTGAATTACCTGTCTTGATTCTGTGAATCAATTTATTTTTAAAAAATGCCACCTCTTTCTTTCCTGGGTGTGTTTTGAGGCTTCCATTCCTATGGCTTGTCATAGTTGGATTATAAATAGCTTCAGCTTACCTGGTGAAGCCAGGCTTTCTCCTCTTGCTTCAGGACCTCCTGTTCTCAGACCCTTTTGTTTGTTTTTAAGGCGATGCTTTGTTCCAAATCTGGGGCTGAGACAAGCTGCTGGGACAGGTGTACACATCTGTCGGGTTCTTGTTTAAGATTGCCCAATAAAAGCTATCCATAACAATAATTCTCCTTTATATTAACAGAGTTCTCACAAAGCACTTTGACAGAATCTTCTTTTATTTAGTCTTCCATAGCAGTCTTATAGAGGGTGTCATCCCCACTTCGCAGATGAAGAAAGTTGAGGCTCAGAGCGGGGAGGATGCTTCCTCAAGGTCACATTGCGAGGCCTTGTAACTCTCAGTCTGGTGCTCTGCTGTGTCACTGGCAACCACTAATGTTAATCCCTGTGACCTGAGTGGTGGGCCTAATTCTCTATTATCTCTTACAATCAAAATTCCATTTTATAAAAACATTGATTAAAAATATACTTAGTTGGCCCAGGCTGGTGCCCTGGCTGGTGTAGCTCAGTGGATTGAGCGCGGGCTGGGAACCAAGCGGTCCCGGTTCGGTTCCCAGTCAGGGCACATGCCTGGGTTGCAGGCCAGGTCCCCGTGAGGGCCATGTGAGAGGCAACCACACATTGATGTTTCTCTCCCTCTCTTTCTCCCTCCCTTCCCCTCTCTCTAAAAATAAAAAAAAATTAAAAAAAAAATTGACAAGTTCCAAAACTGTTTAAAAAAAAAAAAAAAAATATATATATATATATATATATATATATATATACTTAGTTGGCCCAGGCTGGTATGGCTCAGTGGATTGAGTGCCAGTCTCTGGACCAAAAGGTTGCCAGTTTGATTCCCAGTGTAGGGCGCATGCCTGGGTTGCCGGCCAGGTCCCCAGTAGGGGGCATGTGAATGGCAACCATACATTAATGTTTCTTTCCCTCTCCTCCTCCCTCCCATCCCCTCTCTTAAATAAATACATAAATAAATAAATATTTTTTTAAAAATAACCTTAACTGCTTAGGTCAAGCAAAACCTGAAACTAATTTTTACTTGTCCTTCAGTGTGGCTGTTTTTATGTCTCCTTTCTTCTCTCTCTCCTTTGATCCCCATGACCTCACCTAACATGGACCCTGAACAGAATGTGGAGTTGAGATCTGGGGGAGGAGACCCCTGGCGGTATTCTCAGTTGGTTAGAGTGTTGTCCTGATATGCCAAGGTTGCAAGTTCGACACCCAGTCAGGGCACATATAAGAGTCAACCAATGAGCCCTGGCTGGTGTAGCTCAGTGGATTGAGCGTGGGCTGGGAACCATGGGGTCCCGGTTCGATTCCCAGTCAGGGCACATGCCTGGGTTGCGGGCCAAGTCCCCAGTGGGGGCCATGTGAGAGGCAACCGTACACTGCTGTTTCTCTCCCTCTCTGTCTCCCTCTCTTCTCTCTCTAATAACAAATAAATAAAATCTTAAAAAAAAAAAAAGAATCAACCAATGAATGCATAAATAAGTGGACCAACAAATCGATGTTTCTCATTCTCTCCCCCTTCTACTTTCTGTCTATAAAATCAATAAATAAAAATTTAAAAAGTAAAAAGATCTGGGGGAGGAAAAGACTGAGGCCATCTGGCCCACGCAGCCCATGAAAGCTTGGCAGTCTTACTTCCCATTTGGCTTGCTTTCTTCCTTCAACCAAAGTCTGGTACAGAAGGCAGTTGCAAGAATTCAGGCTAATTCGTATTAGAAGCCATGACCAAGTTCTGTTTGTTAAAACCTCCACCTTCTTAACCCATTTTTATTGGACCAACGGGCTTCTTTTTGGCTGGCTATGGTGTGGGAGCCCATGCATGACTGGTTTATTTCCAACATAGTCATATTTGATTTCTCTTTTTCACTTCAGAATCCAGAGTTCAGAGTTGTCTCCCTCATTTTGAAAACCCATTATGAACTTGTCATGATTTTATCTCCCACTTCCCCAATTAGCCTCCCTGTCACTTTGATTTCCTACAACCTTGTCGCATTTCTCTCTTGCCTGTTTTTCCTAATTTGCCCTTTCTTCGATATTCACGCATGTAACTTTTTGAGACAATTAGGTGAGACCTAATCCCTGCTAATTGATTAGTTTTGCTTTGAATGGGAGCAGGATTTCTTCAGCTCCACTCTTCTCCTTCTTCCCTGAAAACCTGCCTTGCAGTCCTCTTTGCTTATTCAGGGATAGACTTCTCTTGAAATTGTTGCTCTAAAAAAGGTCCTGAAAAGACAGCTCCATACCCTCTGTATCTAATAAACCTAAAGGGAATCTGTGTGCCAGCCTAGTGCTCTTCACTCAGTATACACATTTTCCCATGGCCCACAGTCATCCTGTTCCTGTGTTGGCCCTGAGATCTAGCCATGAATCAGACACAGTCCCTGCCTTCAATGAGCTCATGATAGTAATGAGTGCCTGCCATTTGCCCAGAACTCTATAAGACACTTTCAAATGTTATCTTTAGTCTGCACCAAAGAGGAAGCTTTATTCTCATTTACAGTGGATGACACTGAGCCTGGGAGAGGTTAGATAACATGGCTAAGGTCGCACATCACAGCAACTGGGTGGCGGAACTGGGATTCAAGCCCTAGGCTAGGTTGCTATGGAGAAGCATAGCTGGAGGGGACAGGACAGGAGAACACAGAAGTTCTTGACCTGAGGGATCACCCCTTTCCTATCACAGGGAAAAGATAATCAGGAAAGCTCAGAAATTCCATTTCCTCCCTGTAGCCTCTCCTCCAGATGCTAATTCCTTAGCCCATTCTGAATTAACCACATTAGAGCTTGTGGTGAGTGTTCTGGGAAGCCCAAGCATGGATGAGGACATGCTGCCATCTCTAAAGGAGACCAGTGGGCCTAGGTCAAGCACCAGGTTATAAATGGAGAACACAGTGAGCTCTTGAAATGCATGGGATAGATCAGGACTCAGAGAGATGGGCTAGCCCTCTGAAGCTCAGTGCTCCCCTCCTGGGATTGAACTACCCTCTTATGTGCTGTCTCATCACAGATTTTGTGTCTGCAGATAAGGAAAAGGGGAAGGAAAAGCTGGAGGAAGACGAGGCCTCAGCAGCCAGTACCATGGCCGTTTCAGCCTCCCTCATGCCACCCATCTGGGACAAAACCATCCCATACGATGGCGAGTCTTTCCACCTGGAGTACATGGACCTGGACGAGTTCCTGCTGGAGAATGGCATCCCCGCCAGCCCCACTCACCTGGCCCAGAACCTCCTGCTGCCTGTGGCCGAGCTAGAAGGGAAGGAGTCCGCCAGCTCTTCCGCAGCGTCCCCACCATCTTCTTCCACCGCCGTCTTTCAGCCCTCCGAAACCGTGTCCAGCACAGGTTGGTGACGGGCCTTAGGGCAGGGCCACCTGTCCCATCTAAGGAAGTCCACTTCCCACTGAAGGCTTCTTAATGTCCACGCACTCAGTGGGCCCCTTCTCTTGGGGGAGGTCCCGGCGGTCCTGCAGTGTGGGGAAACCCTCTGTTCTCCACCCTCCAGCGTAGTCCCCGAGGCTGAAGGCAAAAACAGCGGTCGCGTCAGTAGTGCTGGAGCCGTTCTGTTGGCTGGAGTGCGGCCGCTGGTCAGGACAGTGGAGCGAGATCTTCCAGGTTAGGCTTTCCAGGAAAGGAACCCCATTCTGCATTTTCTCAGCATGGCGCCTTTCCCCACGTGCACTTTGCCACAGATCATTGGGAAGCTCAGGCGATGGTGATGATAATGCCAGCTAACCTTTGTTTAGCACTTACTCTGTGCCGGGCATTAGCGAGGAATCCTCACAAGAACCTTGTCAGATCAATACTCTTCTCTGTGTGTTAGAGGTGAGGAAATAGAAGTTGAGTAACTTGCCCGAGGTCACACAGCTGGTAGGCAGTGGGGGCAGCACTTGAGCCCAGGCTCTCTGACACCATAGCCAGGTCCTGCTCAGGCACTGGCACAAAGAAGGCACCTTTGGGATTCCTTCTCCATCCTCTCATCCTTTTTCTGTTTTATCTCTGGGGCTGGTTGGTCGGTTGGTTGGTTTCCCTGCCCTTTGGACACCGTTTCAGGGTCTCTGCGGAGCTTTCTGCAGGCTCGGCCAGAGGCGCACAAGCTGATGGCTCCCGGAGGGCCCCCCGGAACCCACACCCAGAGAATTACCATGCTCTATTTTTTTAATTTTACTTTTCATTATGGACAAATTTTCGAATATAAAAGATAAACTACTATAATGAACCTCCATGCAACCATCACTCAGCTTCCATAATTCTTAACCAATCTTGTTTTCTGTAGCCTCTCCCACCCCTCTCACCTGAGTATTTTCAATCAAATCCTAGATACTATGTTTCATCCATAAATATTTCAGTACGTGTGTAAAATACGAGTTCTTTTAAAAAATAACAAAAATAGCAATTTTAATGAACTTAACAATAGATTCTTCAGCATTCAAATTTCCAAAAAGTTATTTCATAAATGCTGCTGTTCCAGAGTTTGTTTGAGTCAGGATCCAAACCAGACTCACACATTTCATTCAGTTGTGTCTCTCAAATCTCTTGTCATCTATAGGGTCCGCTCTTTTTTTTTCTTTGCAATTTATTTGTTGAAGAAATGGAATCATTTGTCCTGTGGAGTTCAGCACGTGCTGGGTTTTTCTGACTGTGTCCCTGTCATGCCATTTACCATGCTCCTCTGCACCTTGTTTTCTCCT